>JAABOM020111559.1:0-24164 GCA_011800125.2 Solanum clarkiae | reverse complement strand
TAAAGGTAGAAACGTACAGTAAGCGCATAGTTACAGGTTGGTTCTCCCGGGCCTTATCGGCTACGGGTGCCGGTCCGTTCTACGGGACTTTGGGGCGTGACATAACTATAACAGTATAGTAACAGCAGAGGGAAGCAGACTCTTAAGGAATCAAATCCACCAGCACAGAAGCAAATATGCACACCATTTTAAAGAAGACCTGTGATGTTTATGACTTAATCTAGACTTAAAAGAAACAGACTCCATCCAATAACATCATTACAAGAGAATGATAACAACTTAGGATATGTCTTTCAAATGATCAGAACATTCAGCTGAACAGGAAGACATTGGTCCAGACAACAATATTCAGGATCAATATGGAAATAAACAGCAACCACACTTGTAGATAATGTGTTAAAATGTAAACAGATGAGAAAGAGAATAGGATGATATGACAAATAACAGCTCAAAAAAAGGATTCCTGAAAGCGATAAAACTGAAGCAAAGATGAAAGAGACGTTTGGGAAACAGGAATCACATTCACAAACTTAACTTCAGAACGAATACTCATATTGGATTAGCATGAATCAAACTTCAATCAGTGAGGTAGCCACAGAAATCCAAACAAGAAAATACAGTAAATTCGACCATCTACAGGGATGACTTTAACACAATCGATAAGGATAAGTGAATTTAAAAGAAATTACCTTCTTTGGAGCAGCGACTGTGATGACGAGCTTTAACAGTGAAGATTGTTTACCCCACTGTGAATCGAATTTTGTATACCTATTTCGACCTAGCGCTTTCAGAACAGGGACCGAATTAAAATGAAAACTTTCGTTCTACCAATGGAGACTTGGCTAAATTACTTCGAAATTGGAAACTTCTTCTTCATAAGAACGACTCTTAGCTTTTGTAGGGTTTTTTTTTTCACGGCTGTCTCTCCCTCTTTTATCGAAGAAGAGGAGCTTCTAGCTCTCCTCAAAATTAAATGCAACGGATCCAAGGGGCATGCGGGGAAGAGGAAAGAGCTCGCGGGGAAGGGGAGAAGGGGTTTCGGAAAAGGGGGAACGGGTCTGGGGAATAGGGGATCACGCCAGGGAAAGGGAAAGGGGTCTGGGAAAGCAGAAATGGTTTGGGAATGGGGAAGAAGAAGGTTGAGAAAGGGAGAGGTGTTGGGGCTGCTGAAGAAGTTGAGGAGAAAGAAGAAGAAGATCAGAGGAAGAATGGAGCGTGAGTCGAAGGAGAATATTAGGGGAATTGGGGGCGCGTGGCTTCCACGTGCCTGATAATAATAATAACCTTTTTTTTAAAGAAAAATAATTGTTCAAAAATCGTTAAAATAATAATAAAGATCGATGACCAATTTGACACCGTGGAGGGTAAAAATTAGGTGTCAACAATATTTATTTAATTTTATTTACATGAATATTGTATTTGATTCTCTCATCTTTGTTGTATCACAATAGATTAAACTATTGCATCAAATTAATAATATTTATTTAATTTTTGCTTACATGAATATTATCTATATTTGGTGATAACTATTATTTATATATAATTTTTAAATTTAACGTGACTCATACGTGCAAAACACGTACACTAAACTAGTAATATTATAAACGCACTCTAGCTCTAATTTATTAATCTTATATGTGTTTTCTTCTTTAAAATTACATATACACATGGTATATGGACAATCTATTAATCATTGTGGAACAATGTATATTTTTTTTTGTTGATTATAATTAAAAAAAAAGTTTAATTATAAATTTAAAAACTCATATTTTACTAAGCCATGTAATACTAAGAAGAAATTAGTACTTTTTTTTTATTAGAGAAAATATTTATTTATATTTATTATTAATGTGAATACTAGTTTTATTTTACGTATGGTGGGCATCAGGATTATAAGAATCATAAATATTTTGTTAATCCTAATGAACATTATTCCAAGAATGTCATGCATCAATCTTGTTGTCTTACACTCATGTATTACATCAATTTGATAGCTATGAATCGTTACTTATATTTTGTTATTGATGACCTCTAATTAAATGAATTTTTAACTATCGTATTTTAATAAATTCAAATTATACATTTAACTAATTTTTTAAATATAACTTGAATAATAACAACATTTAAAACTCAAAATAATTTAGTTATAGAAAACATAGAAACATTATATAATCATAAAAATTATATAGTCCACACATGTCAATCCTCGTTAACAACAACTCAAGAGAGTCACACATTGACATTGTAGTCTTGCACCCTATTAAACCAACTTGATAACTTGTGAGTCATTCCTTATATTAATTTAATATGTTTTGTAATTAAGATATTTATTCATCATTATATTTAAATAAATTTAAATTGGATTCAATTTAAAAAACAATGTAATTTGCAAATATTTTTAAAAAATGACAATCAAAACTCAAAAAAATTATGACATGATAGAAATTGATCTATTATAAAATTTATCGAGTTCATGTGCGTAGATTCTATTTAACAGCAACTCAAGAAAGTCATACATTAATGTTATAGCCTCACACTCCTATGTTACATTAATTTGATAACATGTGATCATTACTTATATTTAATATGACCTCTAATTAATTAATTTCTTGAAAATTATATTTAAATAATTTTACACTATTAAAATAATATATATAATTTGATAGCATTTCAACAACGATAATTACATTATAAAAAAAAAAAAAAAAGATAATTAAACTCAAAATTCTGTAAACATGGATCAGAGATATAGACATCTCATAAAAATCATATTATTGTAGTTCCCGCATGTCTATATTACGTCAATTTGATGACTTGTCATTACTTATATTTATTATTAATATTTATTCTAATTAAATATTTTTATTAATTATTATATTTTATTAATTTATATTTTAAAATATTTCAATAACAACCCCTAAAACTCAAAATACTTTAGTCATGTAGATACTAGCATATCATATAAATCATATATTCTCTCCGTCCAACTTTATTTGACCCGTATACTATTTTGGAATGTGTAATAATATTTTTTCATTTTATGAAATCAAGAGACAATTTTACAATTAGTTCCTAATTTACCTTTATCATTAATTATAGTCATTTTCCTATTACATTTTTCAAGATACCATATTTATTATATTCAAAAAGTAATTTGGTAAAATTACTCCATCATTTACTACTTCTTAATCTCTGTGCTAAGTTAATAGGGATTAAGTAAAGTTGAATGGAAGGAGTAGTTCACATATATCAATTCTAGTCAACAATAACTCAAGATGAACACATTAATGTTGTAGTCTTGCTTTCCTATGTTATGCCAATTTGATAACTATATTTGTTATTTATATGATGTCTAATTAATTAAGTAATTGGTGTAGCCTGGATTTAATTTTCAAAAATAATCAAATCTAACAAAATTTTATACATAAAAAAGGTATTTCAATTTTATTCATAAATATGTTTAAACTTTTATTACAATTATTTTTATCTTTTAACATATTGTTTCAAGTTTAAACATAAAATTTTATTATAAATAATCCAATAAATTTTAAAGTCCATAATATTGATAACTCAAATAAAGCTGAAATCAAAATCAAATTTATTTTAATTTAATATTAATAAATAAAATTCAATTCAATGCTAGGAATGACAGTAATATTAAATACCCTGTCATTAGTTCTGCATTGACTGCGATCGTAAAATAGTAACTTTATTTTTATTTTATTTTCAATGTTAAATCATGTAATTAATTACTATTCGAAAAAAAATATTACCTAATTGATTACTCTTATATTGGGGCATTTTTGTATTTTTTTTCACTTCAAGGGTAAATTTGAATATTTTATTTTTAAATTTTTTTAAATTGTGAAAATTCTCTGATAAAAGCCTAAAAATATGACAGCCTAAACTCACGTTCATAATAACAGTGATAACAATTTATACACAAAATAACAATAATTTAATTGATATAACAATAAAACAAGAAAATTTAATTTGTACAAAGAAAAAGGAATAATTCTTTTTGACCGTATTGATGTATTACAACCATATAATACATTAATGAAGATCTAATATTAAAAAAATTCAACAAACTATTGATATTTTTCCCAGTCAACTAATTATGCTCTATATTAAATATTTAATAAACTCTTTATAAAGATTTAATAATTAAAAAATTAATAAACTCTTGATTAGATTTATATTTATAAACGTTTTTGGCTACAATAATAAACTCTTTATATTCATCCTAGTCATCACATTTATGTTGTAGTTGACTTTTTGAGCTTTTGAAAATAATAAAGATTTAATACTCTCCATGCAATTTTACTTAGCCCTTATTGACTTGACACAGTAATTAAGAAGTAATAAATTATGAAGTAATTTTATCAAAGTATCATTTGAATATAATAAATATTATATCTTAAAAATGTAATGGAGAAATGACTATAATTAATAATAAGAGCGAATTGAAAAGTAAGTATAAAATTATCTTTTAATTTCATAAAATGGATAAATATTATTTAACATCCCAAAATAATATAATGGTCAAATAAAAATGGCAAAGGAAGTATTATTTTAAATACAAAAAGGTTATTAGTCTTTTCACAGTTGTGGCTATTTTGTGGCTACATTTTTGTGGCCATTTAGCATTAGCCTTTGTCGTATGTGTTGTTTTCACGTATATTTTTTACTCTCTTAATTTCACAATAATTATCTATTATTGTTCATACAAAAATTAAAAAAATAATAAATGATAAAAGTTTTATTAAATTATTCTTGTCAAATGTTGTATATCTAAATACTAAGCATTTTTTTACTATTGTAATATTATATTTCAGTTGAATAGTTAATATTCAAGAAATGAAGTGTTGAAGTAATTGGTAAGACTGACTCTATGTAATTAGGATGTCACATATTTAGTCCATTGGGCGTGCACTTTTTTTTTTTGAATGCTTAATATTAGCAATAAAAAAAATCTCACTTAATATTATTTAATAATAAAATAAATATATAATAATAAATTATTTATTAATTTTATAAATCAAACAAATATTATTGAACATTTTAAAATAGAGTTTAATTTTAGTGTGCACTGTCAGTATACCAAATTTTTAGACCAAATGTTGACCTACTATTGCAGGTTACCAGGAAGTATTTCTTTATAATATTTATTTATTTACTTACTTACATTTTAAAAAAATGAAACAAAATTATTATTTTTTTTCTCTTTCTTATCTATTTCTCTCTGTTTCACCCTCTCTCTTCCTCTTTGGCAAATAGTTTAATTTTTTTTTGTTGACTTCTTCCACTTCAATCTAATTATCTTTTTTTTCCTTAATTATTCTACAAGCATATATATATATATATATATATTATCCATTTTTTTCTCTTTTACTATGTAGTCTTTTCTACATTCTTTTTTCAATACATAAAAATTACATATTTTTATATGTACAATCAAAGCTAACTTTTTTTTTTATATATATTTTAATTTTGTTTATTGATTCTATGATTTATTAAATTTTTTTTCACAAAATTACGTATTTTTTGAAGCGTTCATTTTATTTTTCTATTGTTGTTTTTTTCATAGAAGACGAAAAATCTCTTGAATAACTCCGGACATCTTCCATCTCTTTCAAATATTCTTTTTGATTACATATTTTACTATTATTATTTATTATTATTATTATTATTATTATTATAAATATGAATGTCATAAATTAAGTTTTTTTAAAATAAAATAAAAGATGAACAAAATAATTTAAGAAAAACAAAAAGAATAAAAATAAAAAGAAAATACAAGAATCACAATATCGTCATTTTACTAGCGTCATCTAATATCTATGAGAAAGAGAGAGTATAATTTGGATTCAAATTAAAAAAAGAAAAAGAAAAGAATTTAGATTATATTATAATTAGGATTCAAATGATCTTTAATATTTTTTTAAATTATATTTTTTTTTAAAAGATATAAATATTATTTATAAAATTATGATAATTATCTTTAAAAAATTATCTAATAATATAAAAAATCTTATACATTAACAATGCATATAATTTAAACTCAATGCATGAGAGAAAAGTTAGATCCCGGATGGAAGGAGTACGTTACATCTATGTTTGTCCAAAAAAGAACATGGTACAACCACTTTTGTAAATTGTACAACATGCACACCATGAAAGAGAAAGAACATGGACAGTCACGTGTGTTGGTGAAATGGGACCCACAAAACATGACAAATTAAATTACTGTTATATTGATTTTTAGTAGGATCCACATTCAAGTGTCAGCACTATCCCATGTGATGGACTGTGTATATTTGACCCCTACCCCGTACCCCCGTCAACCCCACACACCCCAAGCCCCTCAAAATATCATAATCGATGTTTTATTTTACGTGATGATATTTGACTTGACATAATATTTAAAAAAAAATTCAATTTAATTTTATTTATTATTATTTTATTTATCGAAGTTAAATTATATAAAATTTGATTAATATTTTAATATATATATTTTTATTACATAAATATGAGAAAGATTGCAACTTATGACATTTTTTTCGATTACTCCTTTTCAAGAAAAAAAATAATAGTCGAAGATTCTTCTTATTCTTATATAATTCATATGTATATGAATGCGAATCCACTTTCGTCTTTCTGCTTAACCAATCTTCTCATTTACATAAACATCTTTTTATAGTTTTCAACCATCTAAATTTTAAATTTTAAATATTAAATTTAACTACTTTAATTTAGATTTGAAATTTAATCAAATTGACTTTAAAAAACAGAGCAGTGACAAGTAAAAGTGAACAGATAAAATAATTTTTTTTTAAATTTATGATCTAAAATCATCTATAGACATTTGTTTGATTGAAAATAATTTTATTAAAAATAAAAAAAATTAAAATTAAAATATTTCTAATTCTAATAACGTTTGACCTTCTTTTTTAAATATGCTAAAAAAAATCAGATAAAATGGAAGGAGTAAATAAAGAAGGGGAAAAGGACAAGTGCAATGAAGAGAGAAATCTCCTAAAAAGAGAAATTATAAAAAGCAAATCACATTAAGAAAAAGACACTGCTAATTTATGAGACTTCCTCCATTTTCCTCCTCTTTTTTCTCTCTGTTTACATCTTTGATTGATACTCTATCTAATGCTTCTAATCAATTACAACAAAAAGTTAAAAAAAAAAAATTACAAAAGGTAGCAGCTACAGCTAATATATGATAAAGACACATGACATTTCATTTTTTTTTCCCTAAAAAGCTGTTGTTGATATATAATACTAATATAAAGTAGACTAAAACACACAATAAAAAGTTACAACAAAAGAGCTTCCCCTTTGCCTTGTACTATAATATGAGTATCTTGCAATTACATATATTTCACCTACTCTTGACCTCAAGTCTTGATTACTCTTCTGCATTCTACATCATCATCTTCTAGGGAGGATAAAATGTGCGCACACCTTACTATTACCTCATAGAGATAGAGAGGCTATTTCTGGAAAATTCTCTTCTCAAAAATCAAGCCACATAAGCAGAAGATACTATATATGCAAAAAAAGGAAAGAAAGGAGAAAAGGAAAACGACTAGTAATGAAAATGATAAAGTAACAAATACAAGGCGGATAATGACACCACATGATATAAAGACACGACTAATCCTATAAATCTACTATATCGCAGGATCGGACATCAATCTATACAACTGATTACAACAACATAAAACAAAAAACAAATACAGAAAATTACCACTAATTAACCTTTGAGTTGTCTTAGTACACTAATGGAACCCCATAGTGGTTAGGGAAAGGAAATTACAAGGAGGTTGATGATTTGGATTTTTATTTTTCTCTTCTTTTTTTTCCCTTTTTTTTATCTATAGCTAATTTTCCTTTTTTCTTTGACCTGTTGGTTGAGCCTCAACTACAAGAGCTGAAAATACATTATACACATGGCTGTCACGCATGATTCTTCTTTTCTTATGTTTTATGCATATTTGCATAATAGTAGTGAGTAGTGTATGTGTTTTGCTGGTTGATGCTGGCTTACTTCTTCATAGTAGTACTTTTTTTGTTTTGGTGTTGGTTATATTCATCATCTTTCTTTCTTTCCTTTCTGTGAAAACAATAACACACAAGAAAAGACCAAAAACAACAGGCAAGCAATATCAATAAAAGAACCAAGTACCAAGATGTTGGTGTCTGATGGGAAGATGTATTATTTAATGAGTCAAGCAAATGTGACAAGTTACCTAAACTAAGGAAGTAACAAGCTGTCCAGGCCTACATTCTAATGGTGCAATGTCCGGGAGGGAACCTGGATTAATCGCCATTATTGCAATTCGATTAGCATAATCATACATATAACAAATAGGGGAAACGATCAAAAATATCCCCATACGACAAGAAATATCGTTATTATCTTTTGGATTTATCGTACCCTGCCATTAGCAATCCAAATGGACCTTTTTCGTTGAATTATTCAGACGCAAGAATCCACACGATCTTCACTTGGAGTTCCACTGATGTAGCGGGGTAAATTTGAACATTTTCTATATAAATAACTAATAAGAGGAGGAAATACCCAGTCTAGGGGTGAAATGCACCTAGTGTAAGGATCCGGACATTGTACGAGTTTCATGGAGCTTGAAAATTTGGTTCTGGAAAGTTTTGGACCAAGGTGACGCTTCATGGATGCCTTCACGGTCCGTGTGAGGCTATACGGACCGTGTGGAGCCTCCTTGAAGTGGCCCTTGGTCTTGTGTGGGGTGTGTGAGCTTTAACATGGAGTTTTGGACTAAGGCATACCTCACATGGAACCCACACGGGCCATGTGGTAGCCTTGGCCTTGAAATTCCACATTTTTGAAGCCAAGGCATGTCATACGGACCGTCTCACGGACCGTATGGCCCTTCACAATCTGTGAGGTCTCCGGTATAGGTGCCGAATTGAAAATTTTCTAAGTATTAGATCACTGTCAAGGAACTTTATTGTGAAGATTTTTTTCTAAGTGAAGTGGTACGGAGGAGTATACGGTACGTATACCATGGTACGACCTGTGAAGCCGTCCGTATTGATGCCTATGTTGATTTTTTTCTAAATATCGAGTTACCGTCTCAGACCTTCTCAGGTAGAATTTTTCTAAGTGTCGGGTCACGAACCAAGTATACGATCTGTATGCCCTATCATAGACCGTATACCCTTTCCTATGACCCCTGACTTCAATTTTTCTACTCGTTTCATTAATGGTGTTTTCGTGATTATGGTTCTTCTTAAGGATCTTTTGTGACTTTGTATGCTACCTAAAGGCTTTCAAATGACTTATACTTTATTTCTTTCATTCAAATTTATTCCTGCACTTAGAATTATATTGAATCCTCCTTAAGAACTCTCTAAAAGTCTCTTGTGAAGACTAAGCTTGGGAATCAAGGGAAAACTCTTTTCTTCATTAAATTACTTTTTTGAATCTTCTTCACTAGCTAAGGTATGTAAGATTCATTCTTGGTCCCTTTCAACTAAGAAGACTCGAGCTCTTTTCAATTGATTTTCATGAAATTTTGCTTACTTTAAAAGTACTTCTAACAAGATTGAACATTTATACACCATCCAAATAACAATTAAACAAAACTTCATGTTTAAACATCATTAATCATGAAATAAAAATTTACGACAACATTAACGAAATTTTAAAAGCATTGTTTTTAAAAAAAATCAACACAAACTAAGTTGTAATTAATTTAATGCAAAAAATATAACTATATATTTTTATATACAAAATTACACGCTCATATCGACTTTTTCATATTTACATAAATATACCAATTTATTATTACAAAATAGGTAAAAAAAAATGTGTTGTGATTAATTAATGCTGATGACAAGACAATTAAATCGAATAAATTGATTTGATTGGTATTGGGAAAGGAAAAAGTGGATTAAATAAAGGAAAACTCTTAACAAATGCATTAATACGTGTAGGTGATTCCTAACACCAAAAATAAAACTTTTGCTACCTTAATTATTTGAAAACAACTAATTAATAAATAATGTAATTAGTAAATTTATTATAAATTTTTAATAGACGCTAATTATGATGCATCTAAGCTAAAATCTAGATCCTTTATTTTTTTTATATATATTTAAAAATGTTTTTCCTTTACCAATAGCAATCAAATCAATTAAATTGATTAATTGCCTTGCGACAGTCTAGGTGTGTCAACCAAGAGCGAAGCCTTAACTTTTGTACCTTGTTCATATGAAGAAAGACTTTATTTGTTGCATCTACACAATTAATTATAAGGGGAAAAAGATCATGTAGTTTTCAAACTTTTATATAAAAATTTTGACTCACACATTAGTCTGAAACCAAAAAAAGAGTGGGGGAGTGAGAGAGAAGGTGTTCATTTAGATTAAATCAATGAAGAATGATAATTTTGTATCGATTTTGGTACAATATGATGAAAAATGGGACTTAACAGATATGTAATAGTAGAAAAATAGCAAATATTAAAGATTGGTGATATTTTTTAAGTAAGAAAAATTTACAAAACTATGCATTTTAACTCTTAATTACAAGAATTTTTTAATTTACCAAAATAACAAATATTCACCAAACTATACCATAAATATGCTGACGACATTGTTCTTAAATTTAATTTTTTTTTAAAATAATGTTAAATCACATTGATCCTTTCCCAATACCATTAATTTGATTTGATTTCCATCACCACTTTACAAACGGCATCAGCCTTTTGCAGGCTCGTCTCCAAATCTTTTTCCTTCAGCTTTTACGTTGTTTGAAGAAAATTTTCTTCATTGTTGTTTCTACACGTGTCACGCTCCAAGTTCACACCCTAGGTATGGCTGACACCTAGAACCATTTCTGATCCCAAGCAAACCACTTAGTCTGTGGCTACTTACTCAGCGGAAGACTTAGATAATCAAAATGGGCTTACATGTAGTCAACTGAAAGTACTAAACTGTCATAGATATCTGAAATAGAGAATGTCTCATCTACAACTGAAATACTTGACGCATAGTCTATGGAACCTATATCTAGAATAATCTGAACGACTACCGAGACAGGCCCCAAAGTAGCCCAAACTGAATAAAATGCTAAAAGGGAAACATAAATAAACTCCAAGCCTCTGACTGAGAAGAGGCCTCACCGATAGCTGAATAGGTTTCTGAATCCTAAACGGAGTGGTTGCTGAGGGGCTCTGTCACCTGCATCTGCATCATAAAACGACGCAGATCCTAAGGGCATTAGTACGTGGAATGTACGATATGTAAAATGACCAAAACGGAACTCAAGGTAATGCAATATGTCACGCCCCGAGAGGGTACCCTAGGCATGACTGACACTCGGAGACTATTGCTAGTCCCCAATCAGACCACTCAATCTCTTTGCCACCGTTTAGTCAATTCATCAGCAAAATAGAAATGATATAATGATAATAAATGATATCCTATCAGTAGGCTCATACTATCAATCATCGGTCTATCATAGGGAAATGGAATAGATAACGACAATCTCAAATGTAAGGAATGAAAAAAGAGGGAAAAAGAATCCCCGACATCAACATCAACATCTATGTCTATGAAGCCTCTATACTATAGTCTGAAATGGTACCATGACAGGCCATGACTACCAAATATCAAGTAAATAGGACTATCCAATAATAAAAATAAATATC
Source organism: Solanum clarkiae (assembly GCA_011800125.2). Lineage (NCBI taxonomy): Eukaryota > Viridiplantae > Streptophyta > Magnoliopsida > Solanales > Solanaceae > Solanum > Solanum clarkiae. Next base: position 12,456 of record JAABOM020111559.1, on the reverse strand, counting down.
CTTTGAATATTAGGGAGGACTCACCACTATCAGGAATGAAGAGCTCTAAACCTCAATGATTGGGCTGCTAAAGTCCTTGATCTATAGTATCTGCATCGTAAAACAATGCATCACCAGAGGGGTATTAGTACATGAAATGTATTGTATGTAAAACAGGCTAAAGAAAAAGGAAACAGTTAGTCATTACCCATCCATCACTCAGCCTCACCTCAGATATAAAGGACAAGACTCTATCACCTCACTAGCTACCAAGCATTAAACATGCACATTACATCAGAATTTTATCATCATGAAATTTATCTGGGAGTTTCTATAATCGCCAACCACTACCTATGAGCCGGTAGTGATACAATAAAGTAATGTCGTTGCCACATCCATCCAGTACCTTGCCGGGGTAAAGGACGAGTCTTTCAGTGAATCCAAAAGTCTGTCAAGTCCCCTTTCGGGACAAAAGAAACATCCACTTTCATGGTCCAATCCTCTCCTACGCTGGCCATTTAGTTAATGGGTTTGAGTGGGACTCACTCTTACCCATTTCGGTGCTAATACTCCTCCCAGGACTCAACATGCTCATAAATCCATCAATCCATCAAGAACTCTCATCACCCGACCTCTACTGGCAAGATTATCTATCCAATCTAAGGGAATTATATCCATTCAACTTTATCAACATAATTTCAGCTATCATAGTCACCAATACACTCACCTTAGGACTCAGACTTATTCAAGCATCACTTTCAGACATCCATCCCCCTAAGTTCATTATTCAAGCTTTTATAGAGAGAAATTTTAAGAATCAAGTCACAATCACATAGTAATGAAACTATACAGTAAAAGTTAAACATGATGATCATCAAACTTGGATATAAAAATATAATTTAAAGAATTAAAATAAGAATTCAAGATACTATCCACGAATTTAATACTAACATTCAAGAAATTTCAAGAAAACATGATTCAAGATTTTCTACGTATAATTTCCTCATCCTAATTCTATATTGGCACATGAGATATCAATTCCATATTTTTGGGTAGCCTTTACATACCTGAGAATGAAGATTTCTTCAAGAAATTTAAAAGATTCTTGGAACCCTTACTCTTTCTCTCCTCTTCTTTTCTCTGACTTAGTGTAAAAACCTTGAAAAAATGAGTTTAAAATTCTTTTCGTACAAATATACGTTTAAAAATTGACATGGGGATATAAAAATATATCGAAAAGGAAGAAAATTGTCCTCCCTGAATTAAAATAAAAAAACTGCATCCCCATTGCGCACTAGTGCGAAAATGCACTTTTTCGCGAATTTTTGATTTTCGTTGAATTTTTAAAAAATATAAGTGTGGTTCCGCATCTTCTCCACATTGCGGAAGAGGCACAGAAACCTTACTGTTTTAGGCTCTTTTTGAAAAAATTAATTTGTATTTTTTCGTAATTAAGCTGAGTCGAGAGCATTTTCCGACTCAGTTTTTCGTACTGATCGCAAATTTGGTCTCGAATTTTTCATCATAGCTTGGGAAGATACGTTGTACGCATGATAAAGTTTAAGGTTGTTTTAGTAATTTTACGGGGTGTTACACAATATTTCTCAAAATACATAAAAACATATCTCAGAATGAAGTAACATAATAATAAGTACTCTATATGTTGAAAATAACATACTGAAAACTTGTATGTAAAACATAGCATACTTTAACTTGGACAGTTTCTCTAACCGACAACCACTACTATAAGTTTCGTGGTGATACAACGTCTTGCCCATGCTGCCAGAGCCGCCCCATATTTTGCCGGGTTAGGGGATGAAAGACTAAAAGAGTGGATGGCTGCCAGAGCCATCCCATACTTTACCGGGGTAGGGGACTAAAGATTAAAAGAGTGGATTCATCCCAAAACTGGCCATCTCAGTGGCAAGTGCGGACTTGTACCTTAGTACAATCCTATTCTACGCTGGCTACGTAATTTATGAGTTCAAGTTATTAGTATCACTCTCACTCATATCGATGCTCAATACTACTCCCAAAATGACTTTTATAGTGCTCAATCTTAAAGAGTAAGAATTCTCAAACTGCTTCTTTAATCTTTTAGAACTTAGCCCAACTTTAGCTTTCTTAACTTTTCTCAACTCATCTCATTCTCTTTGATTGAATTTGTATCAACACAGAGAGTATTAAAAGCTTTTCTCAGCTATCTTGTAAATATAGAAACTTAAGTTTTTCTTAAACTTGACATCAAAACTGTGAATATACAAGTTTTTCATAAAATATATAAGATTCTCAGGAATACTATAATATCTGTAAATCTTGTTTAAATAACTTAACTTCATGCTAAAATCAGTAAAAGATGTGATTCTGTATCAAGAAGAATACACGAACAATCATTTTGATGAAAGTAACTGGTACCGGAGGAAATCGGGATCTCACATTGTAACCATGATCTTGAATTGAATTTGGGGATTTTAGATACTAAAATAATAATAGAATGACTCTTAAAGGACCTTACATACATGAGAATTCAAATTCTTGGAGGACTTGAAGAGATTCTTAAAGCCCTAGCTAGTTTTCTTGATTTTACGCTTGAGTCTCTTGGAAGGTTTTGAAAATATGAGCGTGAATTCGTACGTTTTTGGGACTAACTTTGGATTAAAACCGACTGGTTTAGGCTTAAGGAGGGTGAGAAAAGTTGAAACAACCCTTCTTAAAAAAAATAAAAAGTAATATGCATAATACAACATGTTCGCGTCGCGCCAGGGGCATGGACATGTGTATTTTTGCCTTTTTCGCGAAAATCAGCTTCCCGTCGAAAAACAACAAAAAAAACTCAAGTGTGGATCCGCGTCCTTGGCGTATCGCGCCTTGGGCGCGGACCTTCACTTGCCCGGAAATTAATTAACAAAAATTTTAATGCGACTCGGTTGCGCTAAAATCGAGTCGAGATCATTTTCCCACTCAATTTTTCATGTTGATCACAAATCCGAGACCGAATTTATGAATGGAGTATGGAAAGATGCGTTATGCATATGGTTCCTTTCTAGGAATATTTTGATAATTTCATCAGGTGTTACAATATCTCCCCCTTGGGATCATTCGTGCTCAAATGATAACGATATGCAAAATTTAGCTCAAGACAGCAAGGTTAGTGCACTTAAACAAACATAAGTCTTTAAAACTAATTATGAAAGTCTACCTTCAAGGTCCTCATTTACGCCAACGAATAAGTGTGGATACTTGGCTTTCATATCTTCTTTTGCTTCCCATGTGGCTTCTTCCATGAATTGGTTTCTCCACAATACTTTTCCCGAAGCTATCTTCTTGGTCCTCAACTTACGAACTTGTCAGTTTAATATTTTCACCGGGACTTCTTCATAGGACAAATTATCTTTAATCCTAACACTTTCAACAGAGAAAACCAGAGAGTGATCTCCCAAGCATTTCTTAAGCATATAAATATGAAATATCGGGTGTATAACAGTCAACTCTGCTGGTAACTCTAACTCGTAAGCTACACTACTAGCCCTTCTCAGAATCTGGTAAGGGCTAATATATCATGGACTAACCTTCCCCTTTTTCTCGAATCTCAAACCCCTTTCATCAGTGATACTTTCAGGTACACCCAATCACTTACTTCAAATTTCAAATCTCTTCTCCTAACATCAGTGTAAGACTTTTGCCGACTCTGAGTTGTCTTTAGCCTTTACTAGAAAACCTTCACCTTCTCCATAGCCTAGTGGACTAGATCAGGTCCTATCAAACCTACCTCACCAACTTCAAATCACCCAATGGGTGATCTACACCTTCTCCCATAAAGGGCCTCACACGATGTCATCTGTACGCTAGCCTAGAAACTGTTATTATAGGAAAACTCAATCAAGGGTAAGTGATCATCCTAGTTACCTTTAAAGTCTATCACACACACCCTCAACATATTTTCAAGGGTCTGTATGGTTTGCTCCGCTTGCCCGTCTGTCTGCGGATGGAAAGCTATACTAAGATTCACCTTTGTCCCAAGCCCTTTCTGAAAGGACTTCCAATATTGTGCTGTGAACTGAGCTCTCCTATTTGAAATGATGGATATAAGGACCCCCTGCAGCTTAACAATGTCTTTAAGATAGATTCTGGCATAATCCTCAACTGTATCAGTCATCTTGATAGGTACAAAGTGAGCTGACTTGGTCATCCTGTCTACTATAACCCATTATTGAATCATGCTGTCTATGGGATCGAGGTAAGCCTGTTATGGAGTCCATGTTAATAATCTCCCACTTCCATTCTTAGATTTCAATGTTCTGGGCCACACCACAAGGCTTTTGGTGCTCTACCTTAACCTGCTGAAATTTGGGCATCTAGATACGAACTCTGCAATGTCCCTCTTCATGCCACCCCACCAATATACTTCTCGTAAGTCTCTATACATCTTTGTTGCACCAAGGTGAACAATGTATTTAGCATTGTGAGCCTTATCTAAGATCTTGTCTCTAAGGCCATCAATGCTGGGCACACATAATCTACCTTGGTATCTTAGGACTACATCTCCCCCTTTTGCAAACACTAATATTTTCTGTTCTGAGCATCTTCCTTCAACTGAGGGAGGATAGGATCCCTATCTTGCTTTTCTTTTACCTCTACCACTAATGATGACTCTTCCCCATTTCTAATAATGGCACCACCATCATCGGAACCTTCAATTTGCACCCCCAAACGGGCTAGTCTGTGCACCTTTTTAGCCAATTCTCTCTTTTCCTCTTCTATCTGAGCGGTGCTCCCCATGGTTAACCTGCTAAGAGCATCAGCAACCACGTTAGCTTTACCTGGGTGGTAGAGAATGCTCATATGATAATCTTTCAACAGCTCCAACCATCTCCTCTGCCTCAGGTTCAACTCCCTCTGACTGAATACATACTGCAGGCTCTTGTGGTCCGTAAACACATCTACATACCCACAATAAAGATAGTGTCTCCAGATTTGTAGAGCAAACACTATAACAACTAGCTCAAGATCATAAGTTGGGTAGTTCTTCTCATGAGTCTTAAGCTGTCTGGAGGCATATGTTATCACCTTGCCTCTCTGCATCAATACGCATTCCAACCCAACTCTAGAAACATCACAATATACCATAAAGTCATCAACTCCTTCGGGTTGGGATAAGACTGGGGCTGTTGTCAGTCTAGTTTTCAACTCTTTGAAACTCTTCTCACAAGCTTCTAACCGTTTGAACTTAACCTTCTTCTGGGTGAGTTTAGTCAAAGGAGCTGAGATAGAAGAAAATCCATCTACGAACCGTCTATAGTACCCCGCCAAGCCCAAGAAACTCCTTATCTCTGTTGGAGTGTTGGGCCTTGGCCAATTCTTTACTGCCTCAATTTTTTGGGAATCGACCTGAATACCTTCATCAGACACAATGTGCCCCAAAAATGCCACAAATACCAACGAAAACTCACACTTGGAGAATTTTGCATAAAGCTACTGAACCTTAAGGGTCTGAAGGATAATTCTGAAATGGTCAGCATGCTCCTCCTTGTTACGAGAATAGATCAGGATGTCATCTATGAACACAATGACGAATATATCTAGGTACAACCTCAACACCCTATTCATAGGATCCATGAATACTGCTGGTGCATTCATCAGTCCAAATGATATGACCAAAAACTCATAATGACCATAGCGGGTTTTGAAAATTGTCTTAGGAATGTCTCTCTCTAACTTTAAGCTGATGATACCCAGATCTGAGATCTATTTTGGAGAAACAAGTAGTACCCTGAAGTTGGTTGAATAGGTTATTAATTCTGGGAAGAGGATACTTGTTCTTTATGGTGACCTTATTCAACTGATGGTAATCTATGCATATTCGGAGAGAACTGTCCTTCTTACGCACAAAGAGAACTGGAGCACCCAAGGTGAGATACTTGGACTAATGAATCCTTTGTCTAAGAGATATTTCATCTGCAACTTCAATTCTTTTAGATCCTAAGGAGCCATACGATATGGAGGAATAAATATGGGCTGAGATCTAGGAGGGTATCTATCCCAAAGTCTATCTCCCTATCAGGAGGGACTCTGGGAAGATCCTGAGGGAAAACTTCTGGGAGCTCATTTACAACTTGGACAGATTGGAGAGATGGTGCCTTGGCATGAGAATCCTGAACTCTGACTAGGTGGCATATGCACCCTTTGGAAATTAACTTTCTGGATTTGAGATATGAGACAAACTAACCCTTAAGAAAAAATTGAGTTACCCCTACATTTTAGGACTGGTTCGTTAGGAAACTGAAATTTGACTACTCTGGTTTTACAATCTATGGAAGCACAACCAGCACGAAGCTAATCCATGCCTAGGATGACATCGAAATCTACCATATCAAGCTCAACCAAATTAGCTATTATTTTCTTATGATAAACTGATACTGGGCAACCCCTATAAATTCTTTACGCTAAAATGGACTCTCTAATAGGAGTGGAAACACTAAAAGGCTCAAGAAGATATTCTGGACTGACCCCAAACTTCATAGCTACATACCGAGTCACAAATGACAATGTGGCACCTGGGTCTAACAATGCATAGACATCATAAATAAAGATTTTGAGCATACCCGTAACCATATCTGGTAAGTTCTCCTGCACTTGTATGGTGGCCATGGCATATAAGCGATTTGTGCCCCCGCTGGCCTTTGATGTAGTGCCCCTCTGAATTGGCTTACCCTACGGTGCTGAAGAAACTGATTGTGATCTATTATCTCTCATGTTCTACATTCTCATAGGACAATCCTTTAAGAAGTGTCCCACTTGAACCACATTTGAAACAACCATTTGTGCTCATAAGGCACTCTCCTGGATGAGATCTGTCACACTTACCACAAACCAGATAACCGTTCGATCCTTGAGCTATGCTACCCTATGACTGGCTTCCCGGGAACCTACATTATGATCCCTACTTATTCCTGACCCTCGGTGCAGGTGCACCAGCAGGTGAAGGTGCTGGACCAGCTATCTTAGGCTGAAAGGATGAGTGATTTCCACCTCCAGCCCCTTTCTTACCTGTCTCTTGGCCTGTTGTCTTAGCCCTCTTCCCTATCCTATATTTTCTTCTCCTCTAACTGTTGCACGTAAGTCATTAAACGGTCTATGTTCATATCCCCAGTCAACATAGCATTCCTGCCCTCTCTCTTAGTCATCCGAGAGATTCCTGACACGAACAAGTCCATCCTAGTACGCATGTCTGCCACCATAGTTGAAGCATAACAGGACAGCTAGGTAAACATGAGGTTGTACTCCGGTACACTATATTCTCTTGCTTCAGATTCAGAAATTCCCTCACCTTAGCTTGCCTCATCTCTCTGGGAAAGTACTGTCCCAGAAAGGCCTCCTCAAACATTGCCCAACTCAAAGCTGGCGCCCTTTCTACCCTGCCTCCTTTTACTGATCGAACCAGAGTTTCGCTACTCCTTTGAGTTGGTAGGCCGCCAACTCAACCCACTCAGCATCACATATGTGCATGACCCGAAACACTTTCTAGAGCTCCTTAATAAAGTTCTCAAGATCCTCCTTCACATTAGACCCCATGAATTCATGTGGGTTCATCCTTAAGAACTCATGAACTCTGGCGATATCCGACCCGTCATTCCTACCATCTCCCTAGCGATCTCATTGAGTAGTGAACGCTTGAGCCAAAGTATGGATAGCCTGGTGGAGCTCCATATTGGAGATTTCTGCTTGTTGTGGCTACTTAACTGGCATAACTTGACCTCTAGGTCCCTCCGAAATTAGGCCAGGCTAGTTTACATTTCTCCTGGCTGGGCGCCCTCTGCCCCTAACTGGTCCGTCGGCTTTGCGTGGAGGCATGATTTGGAAAATAGAGCACGAACGCATGAGTTAGAAGGAGACTGATAGAGGTAAACTCTAAAGCACGATGGGGAAATAACAAATGATGGTGACTCTTCCTAATGCCCTGTAGCCTCCCTATTATAAATGTGCCGCACTTCACACCCATAATACGGACTCTACTAGACTTGGTTCCATAGTCTCCCTAAGACTCTTGAACTCTGTTCTCTAATACCCGAGTTCACACCCTAGGCGTGGCCGGCACCCAGAACTATTTCTTGTCCCAAGCGAACCACTTATATCCTAGCTACTTACTCAACGGAAGACTTAGATAATCAAAAAGGGTTTACATGTAGTCAGTTGAAAGTATTAAACTTTCTTAGATATCTGAAATAGAGAATGTCTCATCCACAACTGAAATGAAAGAAACTGAAATACTTGACGCACAGTCTATGGAACCTCTATCTAGAATAATCTGAACAACTACCGGGACAGGCCGCAAAGTAGCCTTAACTGGATAAAATGCTAAAAGAGAAAACATAAATAAACTCCAAGCCTTTGATTGAGAAGAGGCCTCACCGATAGCTGAATAGGTATCTGAATCCTCAACGGAGTGGCTGTTGAGGGTATCTATCACCTACGTCTACATCATAAAATGATGCAAGCCTTAAGGACGTCAGTACGTGAAATGTACGGTATGTAAAATGGCCAAAACGAAACTCAGAATAATGCAATATTTCTCAAAATACATAAAAAAATATCTCAAAATGAAGTAATATAATAATAAGTAATCTATATACTGTAAATAACATGCTGAAAACTTTTATCTAAAACATATCTTACTTTAACTTGGACAGTTTCTCTAACCGACAACCACCACTATGAGCTTCGTGGTGATACAACGTCTTGCCCATGCTGCCAGAGTTGTTATATACTTTGTCTGGGTAGGGGACGAAAGACTAGGGGAGTGGATCCATCCCAAAACTGGGTCATCTAAGTGGCAAATAAGGAGTTGTACCTTGGTACAATCCTATTATATGTTGGCTTAGCCCAACCTTGGCTTTCTTAACTTTTCTCAACTCATCTTATTCTCTTTGATTGAATTTGTATCAACACAGAGTGTCTAAAAAGCTTAACTTTATTCTCAGCTATCTTGTAAATGTAGAAACTTAAGTATTTCTTAAACTTGACATTAAAACTATGAATATACAAGATTTTCATAAAATATATAAGATTCTCAGGAATACTAGAATATCTGCAACTCTTGTTTCAATAACTTAACTTCATTCAAAAATCAGTAAAACACATGATTCTGTATCAAGAAGAATACATGAACAACTATTTTGATGAAATTAACTAGTACTAGAGGAAATTGGGATCTCACGTTGTAACCATGATCTTGAATTGAATTTGCGGATTTTAGATACTAAAACAATAATAGAATGACTTTTGGAGGGCCTTACATACCTGATAATTAAATTCTTGGAGGACTTGAAGAGATTCTTGAAGCACTAGCTAGTTTTCTTGATTTTATGCTTGAGTCTCTTGGAAGGTTTTGAAAATATGAGTGTGAATTCGTACGTTTTTGGGACTAACTTTGGATTAAAACCAATTGGCTAGACTTAAGGAGGGTGGAAAAACTCAAAATTACCCTTCCTTAAACTAAGAAAAGAAAAAGTAATTTGCATAATACAACATGTTCGCGTCGCACCAGGGGCACGGACATGTGTATTTTTTCCTTTTTTCGCGAAAATCAGCTTCTCGTCGAAAAACAACAAAAAAACTTAAGGGTGGATCTGGATCCCTGGCGCATCGCAACTTGGGCGCGGATCCTCACTACCCAAAAATTAATTAGCAAAAATTTTAATTCGACTCGGTTTCTCTAAAATTGAGTTTAGACCATTTTCCCACTCAATATTTCGCGTTGATCTCAAATTCGGTCTCGAATTTACAAATGGAGAATGGGAAGACGCGTTACGTACATGGTTCCTTTCTAGGGTATTTTTGTAATTTCATCGGGCATCACAACACAATGCAAAAGCACCAATCTTCCTTCCAATATTCAAAGAAGTCTGTTCATTTCAAGGTAAAGCCAACGAAACCCCCTTTTTAATTTTTTTTCTTATATTCAAATAAGTATATGTGATTATTAGGTATTTATCTACCCGTAATAAGTTTCATTTTTTTAGAAAAAAAATTTGTTTCTATGTAATGTAGACTTCACAAGGGTAAAGAATAACTATGGAGGGAACACCTATTAGAAAAAGCCCAAGGTTCCAAAGTAATATTATTTCGTTGAGAGCACTCCATGTTGTTGCTCTAGACCTAACTTTGATTTGAATGCTTAATGCTATCACCACAAAAAAAGACGATGCGAATGATATTAACAATGAGAAGGAACAATGTATCAATATTAGTTCTAGCAAGAGCAAGATTAATGTAAGTTCGAAAAGGAAGGGCAAGGAGCATATGCATGAGAATATTTTCCCCATGACAGTGATTTTGAGGATGAAATCTCAATTTTAAAGAGAGTCAAGCTAAACAAAGAGCTTAATTCATCCACTCCTATTAATGCCAAGGTATTTTGTTCATTAAAATATTTTTATTTCTAAATGAGAGAATCCCTTTTTTTTGTTAGAAATCCGTTGGGGCTAAAGAAAAGATTGCTTCTGGGTCCAAAAAAGAAAACCTGAGAAGACAAGAACTAAGAAATTGAAAGATAACCCAAAGGTATTTTTTAATGTTCTTTATATATGTATTTTATTATTTTTGTTTTTAGTTAACTTTTTGGTAATTTATAGGTCAGTTTTTTATATTTTTTTGGACCATTTCAGAACAATCAAAAACTCTTTTATTGGTGCTCGTATGTTAATGGTAATGTGTTTGATGAAATAAGTGTGTTTTTATGAAGGTATAATATGCTTGATTTGTTTAAAAGTAGTCCATTTGGTTATTTATTTGATCTGTCATCCTTAAATGTGCAATCACAATTCATTCGAGCTTTGGTTCATCATCTCAAGAATAGGCACCAGATTAATGAAGTGTTTATATTTAATTTTAATGGCAAGAACTAAGATTTGGTCTCAAAGAATTTAGGCGAGCAATTCGATAGTCTTTCCGAATAGCAATAGCAGGATCAACTTTGTTGCAACATTCGTAAAATTATATTTGCAATACCAATTAAAAATAAAAAAATTTAACATAATTTGGGTCTTCAACTAGTTACGAGACCAAAGAACTCCTCAAACTCAGAGAATTTAGGACTGTTACTGGTTTGAAATGTGGTACAATAGATGATTATACTCATGATTTGGATAGAAAATCAAAGCTCGTTGAGCGATACTTTCCAATGGTCTGTGACAAGTGTGTAGAAAAGCACCATTTGATAGTGTTTTTAAGGCAGGTTTGTTGGAGACTAAGTATGTGTTTAACATTGTTGTGATTTACTTCATTAGTACATACATTCTGTTATCACCCTCCAAGAAACATTTCGTTCCTTTAGACCACTCTTTGTTGGTGAATCTGGATGTTACACAACATACCCATGGTGTAGATGTTTATTTTTTGATTTGAGTGGTTCTTTGGTATCTCAACTAGTTAAAGATCTAGATTATGTTAATTTTTCTGATTGTTCATTGGCACTGCAAATATGATTTTACGAGTGTTGCAATAAAATTGATTCTGCTATTGCTATTCAAAAAGACTATTGAATTCCTCGTCTAAATTCTCTAAGGTCAAATCTTAGCTCTTTGCTAAAAATAAATATAAACACTTCACCAACCTGATACTTGTTCTTGAGATGATGAACCAAAGTTCAAATGAGTTGTGATTGCACATTCAAGGGTGGTAGATCAAATAAATAATCAAATGGACCACTTTTAAACAAATCAAACATATTATACCTTGATAAAATTCAGTTATTTCATCAAACACATTATCATTAATGTACGAGTATCAACAAGAGAGTTTTTTTTATTGTTCTGAAATGGTCCAATAAAATATTTAAAAAAACTGACTATAAATTACCAAAAAGTTAACCAAAAACAAAAAATAATAAAATATACATCAAAAAACCATTAAAAAGTACCCTTGGGTCATCTTTCAATTTCTTAGTTCTTGTCTTCCCAGATTTCTTTTTTTTTGGACCCTGAAGCAATCTCGTCTTTAGCCCCAACGGATTTCTAACCAAAAAAAGGGATTAACAAAAAAGATTCTTTTGTTTAAAAGTAAAAATATTTTAACAAATAAAATACCTTGGCATTGATAAGAGTGGACGAATTAAGCTTTTTATTCAGCATGACTCTCTTTAAAATTTAAATTTTGTCCTCAAAATCACTATCGTGGGGGTAAATTACTCTCATGCATATGCTTCTTACCCTTCCTTTTCAAACTTATATTAACTTTGCCCTTGCTATAACTAATATTGATGCATTGTTCCTTCTCTTTGTTAATAACATTCCCGTTGTCATTTTTTTGTGGTGATTGCGTGTAAGCATTCAACTCAAAGTGTTGACACCCAATTTTGTCCGGCTTATAGCCCATTTTAGAGTGTCATTTAAATAAAATAAGCGTTTTATTTATATTCAATTTTATAATATTTTGTAGATTAATTTTAATTCATCGTGTAGTTTTAAAATTCAAATTCAT
>JAABOM020111539.1:0-24165 GCA_011800125.2 Solanum clarkiae | reverse complement strand
AATGGATCTGTTCCCATCTTCTATACATCATTTTGTATAAATGATCTTATCTTTTATATTATTCATGGTAGCATCGCTTATAATAGTGTCAGCAGCTAAAGATAAAACACTAAAACAATTAAAATTCTTTAAATGACTTCAATTATTCAATAGGAAAAGAAGATAATCAAATTAGGGCAAAGAGTCTGTTTAATCGTTTGCATTTCATTCGATAAGAAGTGTGTTTTGAGTAATTCCTTACCAATTTAACGATAAAATTCATAAAAGAATTTCAAATTTTTATAGTTATACATTGTCAAACATGTTGCACATCCTAATCCCAATAACCAAAAGTGTTACTTGTCTAATATTGAGGTTGTGGTTCGAGCTTTAAGTCAGATTTTTGAGCTTTAATATTTGATGCGATACCCAAACTTCTATTTAGATTGTGCAAATTCAATTTACCATCTTGCAATTCTCTTACCATATCCTTTCTCTCCCCATATAATAGGGTGAAAATCATTTACCCTCTCAACATTCCTTTATAAATCAAACTACTTTCTTAACTATGAACAATATAACATTGTGCTCAAGGGGTCCAAAATATAAAAATATAAATGCAGTGCATTATGTGAGATTCAAACCTGGGTGGCGCAGGTTCATTTTTAAAGAAACTTATCACTAAACTAGCGTTCACTTGTTGTTCAAGGTGTTTAAATGTAATGAATATACGTAATTGTAAAAAATTTATCTTATATAAACAGTAAAATTTTTCGTCAAGAGTTTTCGGATGAGCACCTTACCCGTACCCTAGGTCCGTCCCTGACATTGCTTTATAAATCAAACTACTTCCTTAATTATGAACAATATGCATTCCGTTCCCCCTATTTTATTCTTTACATTTTCAATCTTTTATCTATGTAATAACTTTTATATTATGTATGGTATTTATTTTTCTTAATCTAAGTATTTCTAGATATTTATATTAACTCATTAACATTTAGAATATGTTTTTAAATCACACCAAATCTAATGCCATTATCTTAGTATTAGGTATTTGGATGTATGAAATACGTATATATGTATATAGATTCATGCTTCAATTCTCAGTTATTCCCAGATGTTTAAATAGTATAATGACCTCAAACGTCATTTTCGAAAAGATACCATTTTACCCTTCCCAACAGTTACTTTGAGTCATGCTTGATTAGTTTATGAGGTTAGTTTTGTGATTTTATGGAAAAGGTTGAGAAATATAGAGGTTTTTGAGTTATGGAGGATTTAAGTTGTTCAAAAATAATTTTTGATAACAACCGAAACTATGTGTCTCGAAATAAAATTCAGTCTGTTCCATCAGCTCAAGAATAGGAAATTAGGTCTAAGAGAGTAGTTATCATGCTCCGAGTTTATATCCTAGACGTGGCCGAAACCTAGAGTCATTTCTGGTCTAAAGCGAACTACTTGGCCTGACTACTTTATTCAGTGGAAGACTTAATAATAAATGATAGGCTTAGATATAGTGTACTGAAGAGAATGCAATAGTCTGAACAACTAAACAAAGAAAACATCCCAACAATAGGTGAAAATAAGACTTGAAACTCATGTAATCTAGTCTATGGAACCTCTAACTAAAATAAGAAAAATCACATATATACACAACTTATCTTATCATAATCTTCAAAATTTCCTACTATTTAAAAAAATTATAAAATTCTCATTTTTTTCATTCTCTCTCCTCTCATATGATACTTGACATTAACTGTAACACCCGGTGAAAAGACGAAAATACCCCTAGAATTGACCTTGCATTTAACGTGTCTTCCCATGCTCCATTTGCAAATCTGAGACTGAATTTGCGATCAGTGCGAATCACTGAGTCGGAAAATGATCTCGACTCAATTTTAATACGACCGAGTCAAATTAATTTTTCTCAAAGATTCATAAAATAATGAGCTTTTTGCGCTCCTTTCGCGATGCGCTAGGGACGCAGAATCACACTTGTTTTTTTTGAAATTTCGACAAAATTTGAGAATTTACAAAAATCAATCATTTTAAATAACGCGCACCAGTACAAAAATGAGATGTTTCTTTTCTTTTAATTGGGGAGAGTAGTTTTGATTTTTTCACACCCCATAATCCTAAACTTGTCGGTTTTAAGTTGAATTTAGGCCCTAAAAACTTATTTTACACCTTCATTCTTTCAAAAATGCTCTCAAGAAACTCATGTGCAAGAAAATCAAGATTATAGTAGGGCTCAAAAATTCTTTCCAATTCTTCAAGAATTCTTTTCCTCGGTATGTAAGGCCACTCTAAAACTATTTTTGAGAGTATTTTAGAAAACATAACTTAGTCTTCATCCAAGAAGTTTCAAGCACCATTTAAGATTAAATTCATGTAATTTCTGTGAAGCTTAGTAAATTTCAAATTTTACGTATAGATTCTTGATAAAGTATGATGATTGTTGATTCTTTACTTGTTATATATAGTATTGAAACCAAGATTTATAGTTAATAAAGATTTCCTGTAAATTTCATGTGGGTCTCATGAACACCCACAAGGCTTATAGCTTTGAGATAAACTAAATAATCATTTCTTGAACTATTTTCTCATGTTAGCTGAGTAACCTATATGTTTGAGAATATTCGAGAAGATATTAGTTTTCAGTCAAGTTAAAGAATTCAGTTGAGAAAGCTAAGTAGTGAGTTGGGCTAAGTTCCCGAGAGATCAGCTTTTAATAATTTCAAATCTGTAAGTATGAGCTATATAAAAGCGTTTTGGGAATAGTATTGAGCACCGATATGAGTGAGAGTAGAATTAATTACTTGAACTCATAAACTATGTAGCCAGCATAGGATAGGATTGTACCAAGGTACATTGCTCATTAGCCACTGAGATGACCCAATTTTGGGATGGATCCACGCCCTTAGTGCTTCGTCCCCTACCCCTGCAAAGTACGGGACGGCTCTGGCAGCGTGGGCAAGATGTTGTTTCACCACGAAGCTCATACTGGTGGTTGTCGGTTAGAGAAACTCCCCAAGCTAAGAAGATATATTTTATGTACAAGTTTCAGCAAGTTAATTTCAGCATTACAAAGTATTTATTATTATGTTACTTATTCTAAGTTATGTTTATGTCTTTTGAGAAATATTATATTACCTTGAGTTACTATTTTGGCCATCTTACATACTGTACATATACTGACATTCTTAGGACTTGCAACATTTTATGATACAGACGCAGGTGACAAAGTTCCTTAGCAGCTGCTTCGTTTAGAACTAGACAACTTCCGCTCATTGGTGAGGCCTCTTCTCAGTCAGAGGCTCTTGGTTCACTCATATTTTCTTTCCATATTTATTTCAGTTCTAGCTACTTGGGGCCTGCCCCGGTAGTCCTTTCAGACAACTTTAGTAGAGGTTTCATAGACTATGTGTCAGTATTTTAGTTCCAGTTTATTCAGATATTATTTATGAACTTTTACACTCAGTTACGCAGAACATTCTTGTTTAGCTTGTTGCTTTTGTAGCCTTTTCCACTATTGTTTGAGTCTTCCACTGAGTAAGTAGCTAAGTCAAATGGTTCACTTGGGATCAGAGATGGTTTCCGGGTGCCGGCCACGTCCAGGGTGTAAGCTCGAGGCGTAACATTAACTTTCCCACTCAATGTTTACTAGCCTATTATTATGGCTATTTTTAGTTTTAGAGTCCAATTAGTTGTCAATCACTATGCATTAGTCAATTATTCATAATTAATTTCAAATTAAAGCTAATCCATAATTAATTTTTATATAATTATTTTTTCTTTTTTTTTCAAATTTTCGCTCCTTTCAAAATTATTTTAATACAATTATTTCTTTCCTTTTCAAAATTTTCTATTCATTATTTTTTTCAAAGTTTTTCCCAAACTGATTTCATTCGTTTGATCAGTGAAAATTTCCAATGAATTCTCAAACAACAAGCGACGATGCCAACATCCATCAAAATGAGTCCATTGAAGAGGATTCCCAAGAAGAGATGGAGGTCATCAAGAATATAATTTTAACTTCAAAATTTAAAGTCCCAAAACGACATGCGAAAAAAGGGGAAAAGGAAGAGAACATCAAGAATGTGTCCGCCTTTTTTTTTTTGATGTTGAATAGATATGTCAAATATTTTGGTACTTCTACAATTATTATTTTGATGTTGTATAGCGATGTTAATATTTTTTGGTGTTTTTCCAGTTAGTATTTGCAGTATCCATAAATATTTCAATCTCTGTTTTTAACATATATTTTTTAGCAGTTAGATTTATTTACCTCATGATATATGTATGCAGATGTTAAGTAAAATTTTACACACATGATACTTGAACCACTCTTCAATGTAAATTCTTGACACTTGCTTCAAATAAAATACCTAACCACTTAATCGAATTTTTATTTTGAACCTGATAATTATAAAGATATCAGGTATCAAATAGTATATTATCAGTTATTTGATACTTATTTCAATCTTTTTATTTAAACCAGTAACTTTATGAATTTAATTAAGGATTTTTTAAAGAATTCGTTTCAGTTTTCGAATTATTCAATAGCACTGAACCTATGACTTTAAAATGAAGAAACAAATTACATATATTCAAGTATCAACATCACACATCCATATGTATGCATCTATTTAATATTCAAACTCTTAGGTGATTTTAATACCTGATGTAATACAACATTATTAGTATAATATTCGTTAAACAATAAGATACCTATTTTTACATTTTTACCTGTCATATGTAGTTCTTGAATATGCAATTTATTGTGGTGTATTTGTAATCATTACTTAATTGATTTTTTGATTTCTTTCAAAGGTAGTAAAAAAAATACATCTACATGCTGCTTAATGAAAAGGAAAGGTAGTTAAATATTAAAAAAAATAGGGAGGCATCTTCAGTGTTCGCATTACAACTTTTACTTAACTTTTAAATAGTAAGTTGTAAATGACACTATGTGGCAGGTATAGAGACTTAAAACTATCAAATTATTTGCACTTGTTCATACTTAATTATATGTGATGATGCAGGTGAAATGTAGAAATATGTATCTTATTGTTTAATAAATATGATACTAATAATGTTATAGTACATCAAGTATCAAAATTACCTAAGAATTTGGATGTTAAATAGATGCATACATGTGGATGTGTAATGTTGATACTTGAATGTAAATAATTTGTTTCTTCATTTTAAAGCCTTAGGTTTAGTGCTATTGAATAATCCAGAAACTGAAATGAATTCTTTAAAAAAATCCTATTAAATTCACAAAGTTACTGGTTTAAACAAAGATTGAAATAAGTATCAAACAACTAACAATATACTATTTGATACTTGATATATTTATAATGATTAGATATCAAAAACAAAAATTTGATTTAGCGGTCAGGTATTTTGTTTGAAATAAGTATCAAGAATACATTGAAGAGTGGTTCAAGTATCATATGTGTAAAATTTTGCTTAACATCTATGTATAGGCATCATGAGATAAATAAATCTAACTGCTAAAAAATATATGTAAAAAATAGAGATTGAAATCTTTATGATTACTGCAAATACTAATTAGAAAAGTAACCAAAAATAATATTAACATCACTATTCAACATCAAAATAACAACAGTAGAAGTACCAAAACATTTGACATATCTATTCAACATCAAAATAACAACGGTAGAAGTATCAAAACATTTGACATATCTATTCAACATAGAAAAATCAAAGGCGGACACACCTTTTTCTTCTTTTATCGGCATCCAGTTTAGCCACGATTGCTTCAATCAAATTTACGAACGAAATATTTTCTCCAATAACTAGACCATTGTTTTTGTATCCATCGCTTTCAACAACAAAGGGAAAGTGGTAATGGGCTCTTTCTTTTTCCCTTTTTTGCATGTCATTTTGAGACTTTAATTTTGAAGTTGAAGTTATATTCTTGATGACCTCCGTCTCTTCTTGTGAATCTTCTTCAATGGACTTATCTTGATGAGGGTTGGAATACTCTATTATTGTTTGAGAATCCATTGGAAATTTTCACTGATCAAACAGATGAAATCGATTTAGAAAAAACTTTGGAAAAAAGAATTACAACAAAATTTTGAAAAGGAAAGCAATAATTGTGCGAAAATTAATTTTGAAAAGAAGAAAAAATTTTGAAGAAGAATGAAATAATTGTGTGAAAATTAAATATGGGTTAGCTTTAATTTGAAATTAATTATGAATAATTAACTAATGCATAGTGATTGACAATTAATTGGAGTCCAAAACTGAAAATAGCCATAATTTCAGTTAAATCCCATTTTTTGCATAACTGATCGCTCAATTCCCTATTTTAGCGACAAGTATCAGTCGCCCACTAAAGTATGATGAATGACTTAATTTTAGGAGATTTTAAGTAATTTAGAAAATAGTTGGTATAGAAAAGAATTATCAGTTTGTAGTATGTGATTTGTATAATTTATACCTAAAATAATCTAAAACAACTATCGTGATGGAGTCATGGTAACCATGATTGAAAGGAAATGCTAAAACATAAATAAAGACTCCAAAGCCTTTGACTGCTAAGAGGACTCACCAATGGCTGAATGAAATGTTGGTCCTCAATGGAGCATCTGTCGAGGAACTCCACCTGCATCTGCATCATAAAACGATGCAAGTCCAAAGAACATCAGTACGTAAAATGTATGAGCATATAAAATAGTCAAAACGAGGGACTTAGGATAAGACACTATACTCAAAAGTAACTAAAACATATCTCAAAATAGGATAACAATAATAATAGAGAGAGTGTATGTAGAAAGTAAATACTTATGTTGAAACTCTGTATACAAAAATTAGTTTAATTTAACTTTGGGAGTTTCTCTAATCGACAAACATCACTATGAGCTTCGTGATGATACAACGTCTTGTCCATGCTGCCAGATCCCATACCTTGTCAGGGTAAGGGACACAAAACTAGGGGAATGGATCCATCCCAAAATTGGGTCATCTTAGTGGCAATGAGGAGTTCTACTCTTGGTACAATCCTATCCTACATTTGCCACATAATTTATGAGTTCAAGTTATTATACTCTTACCCATATCGGTGCTCAATACTACTCCCAAAAGTATAAATCATATGTTTACACTTAAAAGAATATAATATGCTCTAGGTATTACTTTTCTTCTTTTTGTGACTTACCCAACTTAGTATTCTTTTAACTTTTCTCAAAATTGTCTAAAATCATAGGTTTTATGTTTCACTATTCATAAAATACTTATAACATAAACAATTGGAAATTCATACTTTTCTTACAGCATAAACACTGTCCTAAAATCATAATTTTCTTAAGTTTGAAGCAAGAATTGAAAATTCATAGATTTTTATAGTAACTTTACTGTTTGACTAGTTTAACAATTAAAAGTAGCATGTCAACCTAAAACCTCAATATAGTAGAAACATTCAGTAAATTTCATATTTTTCTTCAAAAATAGCATAAACAAGAAAATTACTCAAAGTAAAGAAATCTTGTTTCCAACTAATAACTTGAAACTTGGAAAAACTAATAGTTACATGATGGTGAATAATGTAGAAGATTTCTGTAGGCCTAACGTACCTGCGAAAATTGGATTCTTGAAGAATTTTGAAGAAAGTGTCTGAAAGCCCTAGCTTTTGTCTTTTTGAAACTACGTTCTGAGTTTGGAGAGTGTTTGAGCATTAATGAGTTGAAGAATCATATTTTACGGGACTACTTAGGTGAAAAATGATAAGTTTACGCTTAAAGAGTGAGAAAAGATAAAAATAACCCTTTTAAAAATTATTGTTTAAGTAGGCTACGAGTCCATCCACGCAGGTGCATATCTATTAAGCTCGGCAGGGGTGCCACACTACTTGCAAACTTTGATGAAAAATTTAAATATATATAGATACATATAGATAGTATGTGTGTAAATAAAAGACGTGCCACCTAAAGAACAAAAGTTCTCTTTGGTGCTAATGGTAGAAGTTTAACTTTGAGAACTTAATATCGTGTGATCAAATTCCACCACCAACTTTTATTTTTAACTTCTTACTTCTCCACAAAATAGTGAGTTAAAGCTTATATTAAATAGGTACTTTTTTCCTTTTAATAGTTATATGTTTTTTTGTTTAAAAAAAAACTTTGATTGTTGTTGACTTAATTAAATATTAAATTATTATTATTTTTAACTTATTTAATATAACTCTTTGACTTTTCTTTTACTTACATAAACCCTTTCTCCTTCTTTCCTTCAAATTCTTTTCCAACACTCCATTTCCGTAGGACCACTCTGAATCTCAAGCATCCAGGCCAGCCATTCGGTTAGTTTTTGGCGCCGCTGCGCCGCCACTCGCCCCTTCACCCAGTTAGCCCTCAACACACTGCATACAATCTCTGTAGATTGAAGGTTTATCACTTATTTTGTAAGATTTTTTTCTCACTTTCTCTTTCTTGAGTTTTTTGGAGTTTTGATGAGTGATGATTGATTTCACATTAGACAAGAATTTTAATTTTATTTCAATGTTCTAAGTTCCTAATGAACATTGATATATTGAGTGTTTTGAGATTTTGAGTTAAGTTGGGCTAGTTGCATATGAGTTACCCTGCCTCCAGCATATTCTACCATACACATACGGGAGCAGTACTCATCTTATTTGAGTCTTCAGGTATGCCTTTATTCTTACTTTTATGGGCAAAGGTTCTTTTAGCGGAGGATGTTGTAATAACCCTCTAAGTCATTTATATATTTCCATGAGTATTCTATTAGTTTGAGAATTTGCATAGCGACCTCAGGCCATTTTGACATATTGATATTGTTAATTTAGTTATTAGGTGAATCATTTGAGATTTATATAGCTTTTCAAGTTAAACAAAATATTATACCTACAAAATGAGGTTTATTTGTAAAGTCTTAGTAAATGATCTCGGAGTGAGATTTTGACTGTTCCATCAGCTCCAGAATGGCCAAATTAGGCTAGTAACATGGTTGGCCCGAGAGTTGGGGTTCTGGTGTGAGTTTGATTGGAAATTCGTAAAACTAGTTCAGAAATGAGCTACAAAGTGATTTTTGATGATAACTTAGATAAACATGCCCAAAAGGGAATTATGATGGCCCGGTGTGCTTCGAAACATTGAATTTAGTCTGGAACGACCTTTCGTTGGATAACTAAAACTTCCAGATGCAGTTTGACCCCTTCAGTTCTTTTAGTTAAAATTTTTCAAAAAGAATTGGGACCCTCATTTTATCGTAACGAGCTCCACTGAAAATTTTGACCACACCATTGGATCTAAAACATCAAAATCGATATGGTTACATAGTTGGCACAGACATCAGATGGGCCAAGAATGCCCTTGGAAGTGTTTAGACTTAGCTGGTGCAGTTGCAGCAAATTAACCCTCTGTATTTTTTCTGTGTACGCGGAGTGGAAAGGGAGCATAGCCCCACGTTCGTGTAGCCAGGGCCACATTTATAGAGGCTTGGCACATGAAGCTCCGTGTTCGCGGAGGCCTTAAGGCGGTGACACTATATAACAACCTCGATGTCACGAGAATGTTATATACAACTTCAATAGCTATAAATCAATGTAGACATATCCAATTTTAGCATTTCAAAAGGCCAAATTATACAGAATTTTGTGAGGAATGTTGTGGGGACCTTGGATTTCAGCTTTGGAACGTTTGAGGTAAGAATCATTATTTTTGCTAAGTGTAGTGTCATAAATTGTCAAAAACTTTGGTTGCAATATTTCAGCCATTTCTTATCAAAGTGGAATAAAATTTGGTTCTAAACTATAGTACTTTTTGAGACATAAACTACGGTATATATGGATTTTGTTGATTTGATCATATTTTTTGGGTAATTTAATACAGAAGCTGTTGAATGTAAATTTTTTTCAATAAGAAATTCCACTCAATGTTTGGGCTATTTCTTATTGTTCTGGGCCTCATTTTGAGCTCGGAAAGCCGTGTGCAACGAAAAGTGCAAGCCCCAGGAAAAGCTCGAACGACTTGAAGCGTTGGTTCCACCACCACTATGAATTAGACATATATAGTTTCTTTCTTCTAAAAAAGGGATTCTTATATATATATTTTGAAAATAGCTGCAAGACCAAGACACCTATTATCTCAAGTTTTGGATCGAACTAATCCATTGACACAAATATTTCATGGGATAAAATTTCATTATTTGGGCCCTGACATTATACTCGAAGTGATATAGAGTTCATTTTATGAGGGTTGGTTCGGTATTTTAGCTGTGGGATTAGTTTTTCCAATTTTAATTGCAATTGACATATTCCCCCCCCCCCCCCCATTTCTTAAGATATTATAGTCGTATTTATGTTGTGGTTCATGTTTTGACAACTAAGTGACATTTGGAGGCAATTAGGAGAGGTAAGCTCATGTGGACTGATCTGAAGTACATGGATTCGCCTTTCAAGTAGGAAAGCCTTTCTTTACATCTAGATTGAGCTAAAATATATGTTGAATGCCTACTTGTTGTTGAAAATCCTTGAGTAAAGCCTTTATATGTTAATTAAGATTGTGATTATCCTGTGGGCACCACAATGGCTATATTTGTCGTAATAGCTTATCGTAGAGTTGTTTGGGGCTGTGATAGACCTGTTGGAGGCTAGATATGATCTTATAGTACTTCTATTAATGTATATGCCAGGTTAATTACGTATATACTATTGGATTGTCTAGTACTATGAAACATGCTATATGTCTGGGAGGTTGATTACCTATTGTACTCCTGACCATGTGTTGAGGTTCTGTTGATGTGATCCTATTCGTGAGATGGTTGTTACACTCGAGGTTTTCGTTTGATTGTCTACTGTTGTTTGGAATATTTGTTGTGTTTATCAGCTACGCTACCTACAATTCTGTCTTGGGGACTTGTTATATTTATTATGTGGCTTGTATATTGCTGTCCTGGCTACTGGTTATACATATCAACTGAATTTTTTATCGTTGTTCTAGATACCTGGGACACTTTTTTTAACCTGTTTCCTATGGGCCTTAGCCTAGGCTTAAGTCAGTGCTGCCCAAGATTTACAGTGTTTAGGCCCTATATTGTTACATATATGCATGATTTGACTTGAGAGGCACGGATCCTGGGAGGCCAATTGAGCAGTTGACTATACCTAGGTTCGAATCCCAAATGATTATTCCCGGATTAGTGTCCTGGATGACTATTGCTAGGTTCGAGTCCCAGATGATTGTCAAACGACTAACCCCTGACTGACTTCCCCGACCAAAGGCCAAGTCGAGAAGAGGGTGTGGCACATGAGGTGATAGTTAGGGGTTCGAGTCCCTATTTAATACTATATCCTGTACTAGTTGTGACCTCATACAATCGGTTACTGATTCTTGTATCTTTACACCTATACACTCATTTATTGTATGTTGGTATAGTGATACAAGAATTAATAACATATGGTATGAGATCATAACCAGTATAGGATACAATATCACACGAGGACCTGATTGTGTGTGGGTGCACCTTCTAGGCTTATGGGGGATCAGTTTGCATACAGGCATAAACATTAGGGCCTTACATATGCGTACAACACTATACCTCGATCGTGGGACAATTGTAGTATGGTTCTATTCGATTTCGTTAGTTGGTTCTGGTGCATATTACTTAGTCCTAATCAGTTGGGTTCTCTTGTGCCGCAAACATAGGTTGACACTTGACCCTCGGGTTCCATCGGTTGGTACCATTACATATTGCTTAGTTTCGTTAGACATGCTTATCTTTTGTCCTAGGTTCAGATTACTAGCATTACAACATTTTATTGTATTTGACCTTTTCTTATTTACTGTACTTCACTCAGTCAGCTGATGATGCCTACCTACCTTCCACCAGTACTCACCTCTATTTTTCTGCATTTACTCGTGGTGCAGGTCCAGCTATGAGCTGTGGTCGTTGATCTAGGGGGTTTGTAGACACTTCAAGAGACTTGGTGAGCATCAGCAATTTTGAAATATTCTAAGGTCTCCTATTCATTTGGTCGTACTTTGTATTCAGACGCTGGCCTTGTATATTTTGGATGGTGGTTTGCTTGGTTTCATGATGTATGGTATTATGTGGTATGATATAGTATCGTACAGTACAGTACAGTACCTTATAATGTTTGGATAGACTGTATGTGTTTCTATTATTTAATGATAATTTATTGTTTGATTTGACTGTATGGTACTTGTATCATAACTTATAAATTTACAAAAATATCCTTAATTATTATAAACATTAAATTTATCAATGGGAAAATATACAAGCTAATATATTTTCAATCTATACAAACAACACGACAAAATAAAAAAGTAAGAACTTTTAAAAAAATGAATCTCAAAAAATAGACTAAAATGTGGAAGAAAAGTCTAGAAGCGGAAAAGAAGTTTCAAAAGTTGATGCGAAGGAAAATAAATAATACAAAAATAATACATATATTAGGATAAAATTTAATAAAGAATAAAGGATAAATTAGAATTATTTGAATTTAAATAAGGTTAGAATTGGAAAAAAAAATAGGAGAACCAAGGGACATCACCAAATTAGTGGTTTCAAAAAGTAAGGGTTTCCATGGTTACAAAACCATGAAACAATACCATATAATTAATAAAACAATCAAAATAAATGTCATTCTCTTAGTAACCATACCATAACATACCATAAAAAACCACCATCCAAATAAGTTATAGTTTTGGCTGTAGTAACTCTATACAGGTGACTTCTAGGTTTAAGGGTAGGTTGTTGTTGGCTTTTTTTGTCTGTTGTTAGTTATCTCTATGATTAGTTATTCCGGACAGGTACCATGGGTTTCGAGTCTGCTTTCTTGTAGCCGTGGCGCCATCATGACCCGAAAGGTGTAGGTACTAGCACTCCTCCTCCTTCGGGTCGTAGCTAGTTTTATCAGTATTCAAGACTAGTTATAGTTGTTAGGCCTTAGTTCAGGTTATTCACCTATTTATCCTCATGCTTTGTATAATTCAGATGGATGTATATTTTTGGCATTTTAAACTGGAGGCTTTTACTTTCTAACTTATTATAGCATCTTTTCTATTTAAGGGAAATCGACATTACACTGGTTCCTGTTAAGTTATGTTTAGATGGTATGTTATGGACATTGATGTATGTTTCAAGATGTTTCCTTTTTACTTAAGTGATGTCCCTTAGACCCTATCCCATTTTATTTTTGTGATATGTATGACTTTATACTTATGAATACTTGATATGCTAAGATGGCTTGGATAAGGTGACTACGAGTGTCATTCGCCATGTTACAACTAGGCCCTGGATTTGGATCATGACAGAATCGATGGAATTCTATTCCAAGATTCAAATCTCAAATGACTCAAAATTTAAAAATTAGGTAATTCAAACCTCAAAAATCCAATCTATGGCAAAGATCTCAACATTTCCAAAATTTTCGAAAATCTACTTTAAAATCAATCAAACGTGACTCAAGGCCACTATCAACAGGGGTAAAATAGTAATTTTCTCAAAAAAAGTAAAAAAAAAATGACATTTAGGTTCATTACAACTTCTTTGTACTTTGTTAGTTTTCAAACCTGATCCCTTGCTAGGTCTACTATTTCTAGAATATTCTGACATATTTTCAACAACTTCCTTTAGCACTACATATCCCTTTTAAGATGACCATTTCTTTCACAGTGAAGACATAATAAATTATTGACTCGGGCACTACACATATTCTGTTCATATACCCTAGACCCCTACCATTGTTACTTTTTTGACTGGTTATATTAGACAAGATTTTGGAGAATATTTTTCACTTAAGTGCCTTGTTTAGCTCATCCTTAAATCTAACCAGGTCCCTTCTAGTTTGATATTTTTCTCAAGAGATAGAGCTAATTTTCTTTCAAAATTATTTAGTATTTCTTTAAGTTCTAATTCAATCCGACTAGCTACTCCTTTGAGTTCTTTATCTGACTTAGCACTTTCTTTTAGCAATTTCAAAAGTTCAGTTCTTTCTACTTCCAACTCAAGCTTATTTTCTTCTAGATCAACCGTTCGAAGGGCTAAACTAGTCTTCTCAGCTTGAAAAATGTCAATGTTATTATTTAGGGAATCCTTTTTAGTAGTTAGATAATGCAATGAATCAATCAACGCACATGCCAACTTTCTTAGCTTCTTGATAATGCCAAGGTCTAGATTATCCTTGAGATCATGTAAAGTTACCTCATCCTCAGCTTCATCATTAGATTTTTCCATAAAGGCAGACACAATATCAAAGACTTCATCATCATCCTTTATGGCAAGTAGTGAAGCTTCTTCTAGGTTTTTTGATCTTTTGAATTCACTAGGGGAGTTTCTCCATGGTACAAGGGTTTTCTTCACCACTAGGTCTGTTGTTGACTTTCGTCTAGATTTGTCGGCGACATGGTCCTTTCATTTGTCATTTCCAGGTTTGGCATGTTCTTTGTGTTCATCCTTATCATAGGACAATCTTTTATAAAATACCAGCTTTCCACATCTGTGACGTAGATCAAGACCACTTGAAGCATGACTAGAGCTCCCTTTCTTTACAAATTCACCATGCTTTCTAACAATCTTATGGAACCTATGAGTTAGATAGGCCATATCTTCATCTTCATCATTATCATCACTTTGAGCAGTCTTTAGAACAAGGAAATTTTCTTTTTATTATTCTTCTTGTAACCATCATGTTGTTTGTTTAACTCATGCATTTGGAGGTTTCCAATAAGCACATCCATATGTAGGGTTTTTGGATCTTTAGCCTCAATAATGGCATCCATTTTACTTTATCATGATTTTGGAAGAACTCTCATCATCTTTCTAACTTGCTTGCTTTGGCTGATGGGCTCTACTAGACAATGTGACTCATTTGTTATTGAAGAGAATCTGGTGTACATTTCATAAATAGTCTCACCTTCTATCATAGCGAACTTTTCATACTGAGTTGTCAGCATATCAACCTTAGATTCTTTTACTTACTCAGTTCCCGCATGTGCATTTTTCAAGTACTCCTAGATTTCTCTGGCTGATTCACATGCTGAGATTATGTTGTACTGTTCACAACCTATTCTACATACAAGGAGTTTTTTAACCTTGTAATTCTTCTCAATCTTTTTCCTGTCAACTTCACTATATTGTTGCCTAGTCTTAGGAATGATTTTAGCAACTTCTCCTTCCTTCACTTCGAGAGTGAGAACATAAGGACTATTAGGCATAATGTCCCATATTTCACTGTCTTCTACCATAAGAAAATCATGCATGTGAGTTTTTCACCAGCTATAAACTAACCATTGAGGCGAACTAGGGGGTCTTCTAGATGATTGTCTTTCCTCGAGGTTTAGTGGAGAGTCATTCTTCCATAGAAATCTCTCTGGGTGTTAAGGCAATTGGAGAGACCATATTTGATACCAATTGTTGGAATGTATGCATCTACTATAGTCATGAACCAGGTCTTCAAACACAATTAATATAATAATGGAAAGAACAAGCAAAATTTAAACAATAAGAACACAAAATTTGGGGGGAAACTCCTTGCTTAAAGGAGAAACACCCATGACATGTCCCACGGGAATTTCCAACCAACTTCACTAAGATGCAAGAGCAAAAGAAGTCTATTACGACCCTTGTAACCTAGACTCTAAGACTCTTCATCCCTTGACTTGTAAAACCTCCATTACAAGATTTGAGCCTAAGCAATACCACTACTGCCCACTACACCAACTACCTCTAGTTAATATAGACTTATGACATAGATTCAAGGTAAACAAACGCCAAAGAATCCTGCACACTCAACTGACACACTGGTCATAGTTCCTTTATAGATTAGGAATTTGATCTTACAATCCTTGCAAAGTCAAACCCAACACCTACCAAGAAAGACTCTAAAGCCTCTATCTTCTTTGCTTGATCAAGTCCCTTTAAGTACCAGTTATGCCATTACTTTGAGATAGAAATAACGCTTGTTCCCTTTTGATCAATATTCGTTCTAAAAGCACATGTTCAAAATGGATGAAGGACTCCTATTAACGTAAGGAGAAAAGAACCTCAACAGCTCTCATTAGTCAGCTAGTACAAAGTACAAAAACGACAAGAACTTTTCCACCTACATGTCAGCTTTTACAGCTGGCTTCCAATGCCATGGTTCGGGGAATATAGGACCTAGTCCCTCGACGAGGTCCCACGGTTTGTAAACTCATCAAGATCTATGACACATAACAATCATAAATAGTTGAATAATGGTTGTAGTATTTGTATTTCTTAGGTATAATATTAATGTAAATAAAGGCTAATTAGGTTATGATAAATCATATTACTTGGTCTAGGTGTCCCATCATGTAATATTTATTGAATCTTTCTTTCCATTTTAGACTTGAGAAGTTGCTTGAGAGAGGATTCTACTACCAGATTCGTATGGGTACCAATGGTGGATAATGTTGTTGTTGGACAGTCTGTTTCCCAATTGGATATCGTGAGTCATCAATCATTCATCGATTATTATTGTTGATGATATAAGTCCTTAAATGAAATCATGCTCTACTGAGGTCTCCAATGCTACCATCCAATATGGGTACTTTCTTGAGTAATATGAATGTTATATATGCACATCCTACTCTAAAATCGTCTTTGATTTCCTCCCAGGTTCCACCATCTTATGCTCCGGGGCCTTAGATCTTAATTGGAAACAGGCCCTGACAAACAAAATTGAAGCATTGGAAAAGAACCACAATTGGAGTTTAGTCGCTAAACCTCAACGATGCTTGGTTATACATAGCAGATAGGTTTACTTTGTTAAGCTTATTGTTTATGATAAAATTGATCATATAAAGCAGGCCTGGTTGCTCAAGGCCATACAACAAGAATATGACATTGATTATGAGGAGACGTCTTCCTCAATTACAAAAATGACAATTGTACGGATCTTATTATCCTTTGCAAGTGCTTGATCTTAGGATCTTTATCAGATAAATGTTCAGAATAGGTGATCTGGATGAAGTGGTGTATCTTAAACCACCTTAGGTATATTATCTCTCATCTTGACCTTGTGTGGTTTCTCTGAAATTCTCTTTAGGCCTGAAAAGGCTCTCCATCCTAGTTGAATATGTTTAGATCTACAATTTGCTCTGCTAGGTTCTCTCAGACTTTGTTTGATCATTCATTATTTCTTCATTGCTCGGGCATGGGTATCATATACTCATATTGTTCGATGATATCACTATCAAATGTAATGATGTTATCGATATCACTCAGCTTAAATCATTTAAGAAGCAGCTTTGGGGTCTCATTTATTTCTAGATTTGGAAGTTGGGTATACTCCATCTGGAATCACCTTGGATCATCAAAAAATATACATCTGAGATAGGTGCGCTGACTAGGTTGACTGATACAAAGGTAGTTTATATGCCAGTGGAAGTGAACACCTAGTAGAGAAGATGATAAAACCTTTAGGGGTCCGATACTTTATGGGAAGTTTATTGGCTGGCTTGTGTACTTGAATATCACTAGGTCAACTATCTCATATGTTATTCAAGTATTGAGTTTGTTTGTTTCATGTCCTACACATATTCATTATTCATCCTTGCTGTATGTGATTCGATATTTTCGAGGGACCTTGGTTGGTTGTCCCTATTCTAGAATCCGGAATAGTATGGTGTATGTCCCCCGACTCCTCGTTGATTTTTGAAAGTGTTAGAAGCAGACTCGCACTTTCGTGTCCTAGTATTGAGGCTGGATATCGTTCATGGGTGACTGCTATTTCATAGATGTATCTAATTTAAGGTAATAACCTTCATACTACATACCGACAATACTAGTTTTGCTTAGATTGCCAACAATTAAATTTATCACGAGAACATAAAGCATATTGATGTGGACATTCACTATATTAGGGAACTTATTGTCAGCTCGTTCCATCTAAGATCAATTGATTGATGTATACCAAAGCTATGCAATTTTTGCTTTGTTATCCTCCACATCAATTTGATGGGAGATGTTAGCATATGGTTGAGTAACAGCCAGTATATTAATTGGCTAGATACCTTTGTATTGTGTCATCATAACAATTATCTCGTATTTGTAAATTAGGAAAGTAAAAGAGTAGAGAGAGGACAGATTATTTCTCCAAAAGTGTCCATGACAGTACACACCTTGACAAATCATACCAGATCCACGCGTGATTTTTCAGACTCAAAGTAAAACAAATAGATATTCAGCCCAACAAACTCGATTTTTAAATCACATCAACCATAGGATAGGATTCAGATTCGGACTTGGTCTTGTTACAGTTGTTCCTGATGGCTGTTAGCTGATAAGGTGAAACATCAGTACCGAGCCACTGCTCCACGTTGAACAACTGCTGGTTGCATTGTTTGTGAGCTCCGGTAACGGTGACTTCGACGTAGTCACAGTACCAACCATGGTGTGGCCCTGTACCATCAGAAGTCAAGTTCATTTTGCAGATCGGCCCATTCAAACATGGACCACGACCACTGAAGATATCCAAGTTTCCCCTTTCGAAGTAGTTGTAACCTGGGCCCATAAGCCCACCCCAGGCCTCTACGTTCTTGATTCTAAGTCCATAACCATCGGCGTCATAAAGAGTCAAGCTAATGTTTGAATCGGTTCCAGCCTTTATGATTGAGCCAGTGCGAATGTAAGCTGTGTACACACAATCATCTTCCTGCAAGGGTACAATACATAAGTTAAGTTTATTAGAATGAAACACAGCTGCGTCTAGATCTACCACATTTTTTGTATTAATTAAGCGGGACTTACAGAAGCAGCAATTAAAGAAATGGAGATGGAGAAGAGGATGATCATGATATGGAACCAGATTTGGTTGACCTGAGGTGCTCCCATGGCAACTTTCTAGATCTGTTTAGTTGTCTCTTTCTCTAGAAAATGAGAGGATAAAGGAAAAATGATTTTGTGATAGTGGTGGGTTGAACAGTTGTATGACATTGATATAGGAATAGTTTATTTATTGATTGGATCAATCAGCGGGGACTATATAATAGTGATACTTTTTTAGTCCATTTTCACTTTCTAACAATGACTTGATACACTCCTTGAACAATAACAAATAAAATCACAATTTTATCAAATTACTAGTGTTGCTTTTTGATAGTACAAAAATAATATATTAAAGAAATCCTATTAAGGTTTGAAGAGGATGGAATCCTAATAAGTGAAAATAGAAAAATTATTTTTAAAAAAATTTCTCTACTCATGTGCATCAAATTCAACTGAAAGACACAAAACATAATAAAGAAACCATATCAATTAATAGGTTAAAAACATAGATTAAATTTTATAATTTGAAAAATGCATAAAAAATGACTAAACTAATAATAAAAATAATTAGAAATTAAATTACAAAATATTTCTTAAATTTGAAATTAAATAAGTAAGAATGCAGAAAGGAGTATTATATTGGGAGTTGAAGGGTAGGTCAAGATTAAATGGCAATACGCCGACACGTGAACCACGGCTATGCTTAAAGTGGGAGTAGGTGAATAAATATAAATAACTAAACGTGCAGCACATGAGTGATATTGAGACAGATGTTCCCACCTTATGCATTGAATTCATAAATTTATGAAACACCGCTGTGGTGGAGGTGTGCTCTAACGAAAAAATAAGCGATCCGCGTCGCGGACTCCGGTCCCAAAATTGATTTTTTTCAAATTTTGTGAGGGACATTCCAGACCTTTCGAAACTCCTCCTGGACATAATATATGACTAAAATAGGTCATTTTAAGCGTAAAAAAAGTTTATAACACATTGTTAAGTCGTTCTAAGTCCCTAAAAAAGACCTAAGGCTAAAAGAGAAGAGAGAACAACCAGAAGTTGAAGATTTCAAGTTGGATTCATACCAAGTTGATTGTCTACCTTCGTTCCAGATATGTAAGGGTAAACTAAAAGCATAAAATTGCTCTCCCATTTGCCCCATAGATGGTCATAGATAAGTTGAGAGCCCACGAGTCCTCGTACATTATTTCTTGATGTATTATCTTGATTAAATTCTTCAATCAAGTTTTTAAGTTTTCTATTATTTTAATGAGTTTTCTTGTATACAATGATGTTCTTGAAGTTGAGTATTTGATTGGTTTCATGTTCATGTCTTCATTCACATGAACCCTAATTGAGGATTATGTTTGATTCTATGTATTATTTTGAAATTGAAGTTGATGGTCATATTGAGCATGTTAAACACTGATGATTTTAAGCATATTTTACTTAGACTATATGAATATGAGTTCGGAGTGTAAATAATGATTTGAGAAAGAATTTTGTTGATATGTAAATGTTTTGTAGAATATTTTTTAAGGAGAGCACTTGATATTTTGAGGAAGCATTTTGATGAGGATGTAAATGCATTTTAAAAATATATTTATTAATGAAAGATAATAATGATGATGGTTGAGATGAGTTTTAAAGAAAATATTCTGAAAGTAGTATTGAGCACTAAATTGGATGAGAGGAACACCCCAAAATTACGTTTGCTAGCGTAGGATAGTTGTGCAACTCGTTCTGGCAACTCCTGTCCCAAAAAATGGACGGGGATGATGAATCATGATTCATGAGATAGAGATAGAGATTGTACGTCTTTTATCGTGGCAAGTTTAGGATGGGTGTTGCAACAATGCTGATTTGTTGTAGCTCACCATAACTTGTGGTGGGGTGGAAAATATCGGTTAGAGAAACTCCCTAATTTGCATATTTGATTTGACTGAGGTTGCATACTGAAGTATCTTTTGAAAAGCATCATTTTATTGTAAGATGTAAATAATTTAGTGTGAGTTGCATACTATTGAGTTTATTTTTCAAAACAAGATTTTATTCCTAAACTTACATGTTTTACTGAGTTGACCCTCTTGATTTGAGTTGATGTTATTTCCATAATATTCTCCCCATATTGTTCCTATTCAACTATTTTACATACCGTACATTTCATGTACTGACGCCACTCTAACGTTGCATCATTTTATGATGTAGATACACGATATAGAGATCATCAGTAGGCACATCGTTGAGGATCTTTGGACGTTCAGCGGATTGGTAAGCCTCCTCTACTTCGGAGGATTCATTACTTTATTTTCATCTTCTTTAGAGTTGGATGTGCTTAGTTTTATTTTGACTAAGGTAGCCATGGATCTGTCATTGGCACCACCTGATAGTGATAGAGGCTTCATAGACTAGAGTCGAATCTTGATGTTAAGACTTGTTGAGCTAGTTTCTTTCAACTAGCCCCTTTTATTTATTGATATCATTATTTTAAGAATAGATGAGATGTACCCATTACTTTTCTTAGTCTTCCGCTGATTGTCTTGAGTTTAATGACTGAATGGATGTGATAAGGCCAAGTTATTCGCTTGGGGACTAGCAATAGTCTCTGAGTGTCGGTTACGTCTAGGGTGCCTTCCCGGGGCGTGACAAACTTGGTATCAGAGCCCAGAGTTCGAGAGTCCTAGGGAGTCTATGGAGCCTTGTCTAGTAGAGTCCTTATTATTAGTGTGAAGAGCTCCACATCCATAATAGGGAGGCTACAGGACATTAGGAATTGTCTCATTTCTTTCATATTCTAAATGGTACAATAAAGTCAAATTTTATAATAGTTCTCTTCTAAATCGTGCTTTACATGTTTGCAGACCATGCCTTCTAAACGCATCGTGGACTTGAAAGATACCATCAATACTGAGAAGCTTGAGCCTACTACTCAACTTATTATGCATGATCGATGGGTAGAAGAGGACAAGGCGAGTGAGATGGAAGAACCTTGGAGAAAAAAAGTTGAGCCAATTGGACCTGAGTGTAGTAAACATAAGCAAGAGAAAGGAAATAGGTCCCCCTTTCTGCAGAGACCCTAGAGTTATGCACCACTACCAGTGAGTGCACCCACGTTTGATAGTAGATATAATCTGAGGCTGGGGAGAAACTAACCTTTCAAGATTCAGAACCTTTAATCCCAAGGAAATGTGGCTCGAGGCCATAAAAGAAAGCCACCATGTAGAGAGTGTGGAAAACTTCATTTATGAAATTGTTGAAAATGTACTAAGGAATGATATAAGTGTGGCCAAGAGGGTCACTTTCAGAGGTATTGCCCAAAGTGGGCTAACCAAGATCAACCCACTAGATATACACCACCAGTTAGAGGAAATCAGAGAGATGTTGCTTCTAGCACGAGCGAGGCCATAGAGCAGTTGTGTGCCGCGGTAGTCGCCCAAGTCAGAGAAACACTCTATGATGTTGTGACGGGTATGATATGAGTCCTTACTCTTGATTTTTTTCTGTTGGTAGACCCTAATGATGAGGTGATGAGTCGACCTCCCTAAGTTTGATGAAAGAGTGGTGAATGCCCTATGATTGTCATGATGAGGTAGAGAGAGAGAGAGAGAGAGAGAGAGAGAGAGAGTTAGTGTCAGAATATGTTAGAGCGTGCTCAAAAACTAGAAAGAGGTATATGTTAATATGTTTTAATATTTTTTTAGAGAGGGTGAAGTATAGATGTTAAATAGGAGAAACTGAGTACTTATGAGGTAATGGACCTAAACTAGGCTTATGATTTCGACATGAGAGTATCATAATTCATACAGTGATAAGCTTAGCTAGATAATAAAATAAGGTATAGTAGATGGATAAATGGTACATGAGTTCTGAAGAGAGGATGTGAATCGAGTATTCTCTATGAGACTTTAGTAGGCCTATATTCCTAAATTGTTACCTAGTAGTTATAGGTTGGTATAATAGGAGGGAAGTATGATGCAGATGGTAGCAATTATCCCTAAGCTTGGAATTTTGGAGAGTGATGTGAAGAGGGAAATAGCATGATGACAGTATAATCCTTGTAGGAGATTTGTCCTAAGAGTCTTGTTGTAGGGCGTGTTCAATGATTAAGGTATTGACTGGCAAGGAACATGGTGCTGGGAGTAGAGTAGAGGTACTCCGTAGATGGAGATAGTAAATTAAGGGAGATGCACTAGAAAAGAGGAGGTTAGATTGTAAGAGTTGTGGGAAGTGGTTATGTACACCATAAGAATAGCAAATATAAAGACATTACCATAGAGACAGGAATGAGCTAAGAATGATATTGTTGAAAAGAGTCTGAGTGGCTAATTATATGTATGCGACTATAGCATAACAGAAGAGTTTAAGATATTCTTGTGGGTAGTGATTCCTTAATTGAATGGAGGTATATGCTTACAGCCGAATAGAGGAAATTGATTCCCAAATTTTGAGAGAGGACCTTGAGAGTTAAGGGGGAGATGGCGAAGTGGTAAACTAGAGTAGATCTTCAATCTTCGATAGTGATGGGCTGATTAAGATGAGATATCAATTCTTTTCCAACTAATATGATCCTTACCTTCAGTTGAGATCATACTCTATTCCCCTCTGGTGTATAACTCCCATACCTATGGCCTAGTCCCATGCACATCATGTTGATTCTCGTTCATGCTGAGTTTCAAGGATAAGAAGCGATGAATTCATTCATTAATCTTGATCTTACCCCATGAATCCAAAAGTTTCCAGTCCTATGCTAAATAAGATGTGACCTGAGTTTTACACTATGTATAGTTCTGTGAACTCAAAATTCGAATGAATCTTGATAGACAAGAGAAATTGTAATCTATGAATGTTTTTAAATAAGATTTCTCAATTGAATCGTGCTAATGATCTCCGTTTCAAGACCTTTGAGTAATCTAATCCAACTTTCTGGTCTTCATAGAAGTATTGACGATAGTAGACGAGTTATGAGTGATCGGAGAGAATGAGTGCTCCCTGTTGATACCCAATTTTGACCTCCCACAATGTAAATTAATTATCGAGCTTCTTCAATGTTTCAATAATTTGAAATAACTAATTTTGAATATATATATATAGGTCATTTTAGCCACAAGCATTTGTTTTCAAATCAATATGTATTTTGATATATACGATATTTTAACTTCTTAAAGGACATATACATGTGTGTATGTGTATATGCTTATGTACATATAAATTATATTTTCATTTTTTTATCTATGTTTATATGTATATATATTTAATTACAGATTTAGTTCACTCTATTTTTATATTCTTTTCAAGAAAAAAATCAAATTTAAATTACCTCAAAAGTTTATTATTATTATTATTATTGTTTTATTTATTTATTTATTTATTTATTATTATTAT
>JAABOM020111538.1:0-65147 GCA_011800125.2 Solanum clarkiae | reverse complement strand
ATGTAAAGTAAAAGTGAAGTCATGGCTCGTACTTTAGACACTGTGGCCCCAATGGCCTAGTCATATGCATTTCCTTTAGCTTATTATCATTTGTTTACCCACTTTAAGGCATTCTAAAGGTAGAAACGTACGGTAAACACATAGTTACATATTGGTTCTTTCGGGCCTTATCGGCAACAGGTGTCGGTCCGCCCTACGGGACTGTGGGGCGTGACATATAGCTTGAACAACAACTGATTTTTAGAACTACATTTTGTTTGCTGACTTTGTGTTCCTTAAATTTTGGGAAAGTCATATACTCCTCTTTATTTTTCTCATCATCATCTTCCTGGTCGTCATGATCTTCATGATCATCAAGATTAATTAGTGGAGTCCTGATGAACTTTGAAACATGCACTTTGGCATTGGATAATTTGTTAGTATTGTCCGAAGTGAAACCTTTTGTTACCAATTTGTTCTATGGCTTCCATAAGTTATTCAACCCATCCAATGGTTCAATACTTTTATTTTTATTTGAGGATTCAGCAACATATTCAGCACTACTCTTAACTTTCAATAAGAAATCACAAGAGTTAGTACAGATTTTATTCACAAAGGGAATTCAAAGTATTTTCAATACAAACAAGCTAACAAATTCAACATATACACAAAAAAAAAGACTAAGCTATAGTTGTCAATTGACTATTCACATTGGACATTCCACCAAATCATCCAAAGGAAAAGATTCTGCTCAAAAGTTCAACAGAACTCCACTAATCAATCTTGATGATCGTGAAGATCATGAGAATGTGGACAATGATGATAAAGAAGATGATGAGGAGTATGTGCCTTCCCTAAAATTTAAGGAACACAAATTTAACAAATAAAATATTGTTCAAAAATTTGTTTTTTAAAAGCAATATAAGAACCATAAATTAGAAATAGTAATAATAATGACAAAGAAAAAGGGAAAAAGGATGAGGTGGAAAAAAGAAAAAAGAAACAGACAATCCTCCTCCTGCACTTGCTCCTGTTGATTGTAGTGGTGATGGTGGAACAAATACTAATGTGGCATATGTTGGAGTTACTACTGAGGCAGCAAGAGGTACGAATAAAGGTAGTTTTAGAGTACTGAATGAAAGAGTCCATCCCATTTGGTTCAATTTTGGTTTAGATGATAAGTGGTAAGTTTAATTCTATACCTTTCAATTTTTTTGGTGTTACCCATCAAAAAAAATTATGAGGGATAGAATTAAACTAACATCTAATCACATGCAAGAAATTTAACCAAATCGAATAGACTCTTTCATTCAGTACTCGAGTACTGCTACTGTTTGTACCTCCTGCTGCCTCAATAGTAACTCTAACTTTTGCCACATTAATATTTTTTCCACTATCACCACCACCGCCAGCAGGAGCAGGATTCTTTGTTTCTTTTTTTCTTTCTTCAAAATTGTCCTCTCTCCCTTTTCTTTGTCAGTATTATAGCTTGAACAACAACTGATTTTTAAACAATATTTTGTTTGTTTACATTGTGTTCCTTAAGTTTCCGGTAAGTCATTTACTCCTCGTCATTTTTTTATCATCATCATACACGTTCTTATGATGATCATGATCATCAAGATTGATTTGTAGAGTCCCGATGAACTTTGGAACGTGCTCTTTTGCCTTTGATAATTTGTTAGAATTGTGCAAAGTGAAATCTTTTGTTACCAATTTCTTCAATTGTTTACATAAGGCATTCAACCCATCCAATGGTTCAGTACTTTAGTTTTACTTTGAGGACTTAACAACATATCTAGTACTACTCTCAACCTTCAACAAGAGATCACAAGAGTTTGTACACTTTTTATTCACTAAGGGAACTCAAAGTATTTTGAACACAAACAAGTTAAGGAATTCAACATACACATAAAAAAGGGACTAATATATAGTTGTCACTTTTCTCTTCACTTTGATAATTTCAATAAATTATCCAAAGGCAAAGAGCTTGTTCAAAAGTTAAACAGGACTCTAGTAATTAATCTTGATGATCGTGAAGATCATGATGATGTGGACAATGATGACAAAGAATAGGATGAGTAGTATGTGTCTTACATAAAAATTTTATGAAGAGAAATTTATCAAACAAAATTTTGTTCAAAAATTAGTTGTTGTTAAAGCTATAGAAGCACGATAAATTAGGAATAGTAATAACAATCACAAAGGTAAAGGGAAAATAGTTCGAGGTGGAAAAAAGAAAAAAGAAACAAACAATCCTCCTCCTGCACTTGCTCCTACCGATGGTGGTGGTGATGTTGAAACCAATGTTAACGTTGCACAAGTTGGAGTTACTACTCAGGCAACAGGAGGTACAGGCAGTGGTAGTTCTAGAGTACTGAATGAAAGTGTCCATCCCTTTTTGTTTAATTTGGTAGCATATTATAAGCAGCATGTTTAATTCTATACCTTTTAATATTTTTAGGGTTAACCAACAAAAACAATATAAGGGATAGAATTAAACTTACTACTTATCACATGCAAGAAAATTTAACTAAATGGTATGGAATATTTCATTCAATGCTCGAGTACTACCACTACTTATACCTACTGCTATCTCAGTAGTAACTCTACCTTTTGCGACTTCAATATTTGTTCCACCATCAGCAACGCCACCAGGAGGAGTAGGATTCTTTCTTTCTTTTTTCTTTCTTCCACGTCTTCCTTTTCTCCCATTTCTTTTGTTAGTATTAATAATTTTATTAATTGATGGTGCTTCTATAGCTTGAACAAAAACTGATTTTTGAAAAACATTTTATTTGTTAACTTTGTGTTCCTTAAATTTGAGGAAGTCATATACTCTGCGTTATTTTCTTCATCATCATCGTCCACGTCCTTATGATCTTCATGATTATCATGATTGACTAGTGCAGTCCTGATGAACTTTGGAACATGCTATTTGGCCTTAGATAATTTTCTAGAATTTTCCAAAGTGAAATCTTTTGTTATCAATTTATTCAATGGTTTCTATAAGTCATTCAACCCTTCCAATAGTTCAATAGTTCTATTTTTCTTTGAGGACTCAACAGTATATCCAGCACTACTCTTAAACTTCAATAAGAGATCACAAGAGTTACTATATTTTTTTTACTAAGAGAATTCAAAGTATTTGGAACACGAACAATTTACGAAATTCAACATATACATAAAAAATAGAACTAATCTATAGTTGTCAATTGACTCTAACTTTGGACAATTCCAACAAATTATCCAGAGGCAAAGAGCTTGTTCAATAGTTCAATAGGACTTCACTAATCAATCTTGATGATCGTGAAGATAACGACGATGCCGATGATGATGATAAAGAAGAAGGTGAGGAGCATGTGCCTTCCCCAAAATTTAAGGAACACAAATTTAGCAAAAAAAAATTTGTTCAAAAATTAGTTGTTATTCAAGCTGTAGAAGAACTAAAAATTTAGTAATAGTGATAATACTGACAAAGTAAAAAGGGAAAAGGATGTGGTGGAAAAAACAAAAAAAAACAACCCTCCTCCTGCTCTTGCTCCTATAAATGGTAGTGGTGATGTTGGAACAAATATTAATATGGCACAAGTTGGAGTTGCGATTGAGGCAACAGAAGCTACACACAGTGGTAGTTCTACAGTACTGAATGGAAGTGACCATCCCATTTGATTAAAATTGATTACATGTGATAAAAAGTGAGTTTAATTTTATACCTTTCAATTTTTTTGGGGTAATATTTTGGACTTCTCTCTTGGTTTAAAGTGATTTTGTTAAATTATTCTTTTTTTTACAATTTTAAAAATCTTGAATAGTTTATTATTTATACTGATATTTCGTGATCTTTTCTTTCTTATGATTTTTTACATTATTTCCAATGCTTTTCTGAAACCTCATCAAAACCAAGGCTATTGAGGTGGTCTCTCTATCTTCGTGGTTAGTAGAGGTAAAGTTGCCTAAATTATAAATGCAATTTTTATATTAACATGACACATACATGCAATGCATGTATCAAAAAAATGCAATTTTTATATTTGATGTGACACACACATGCAATGCACGTACCCAAAACAAGTAATAGTATATATATAGATTATTATTATTATTATTATCTAAGTACATAGTAGCCAAGGATCCTTTTTAGGTCCAATTATCCCAGCAAACACTGCAATCTCCCTCATTGACTATCCAAATAATGGTAAGTCTGTAGTATAAATATGTAGGGTTTTCACTAAATTTCGAAAGAGTGAAGTTTCCTTGTATCATTCATGGTATTAGAAGCCACAGAAAGAAGAGTTGAGTTTTACAATTATTATTATCATATACATAAAATTAATTCTATTCACATTATTATTTTTTGTAATTCAAATAACCTTTTCATGCATACTACTTATTCTAATAACAATTTACGAAATTTTAACTTCTTTGATTTTTTGTTACTTCTTCGCAAAACATGTCGTTTCCCCTTTTCCTATATATCCTTCTTTCTTTGTTTGTTTTATTTTATGTGGTAGATCAAGATTCAAGAAAACTTGGTACTTTTTTAAAAAAATTGTCTTCATATAATTTTTTTAGTATAGAGTTTACATGCGAAGAATGGAATGTATAGGTTTATAATTAAGGAAAAAAAATACTTGATTTGGCTTTCTTTTATCAGTTTTTTTTAGCTTATGAAGGAAGATGGTTAGTTTAATTAGATGGCAAGAAATGTTGAAGAATGTTTTGAGATGTGAATTTTGCAAAGAGCTATTGAAAAATGTTACCATTGTTGAAGAATTAATGGTCTCACAAATGTGAGAATTTTTTTTGAAACAAATTTGGGGGAGTTTTTTAATTTTTGTTTGACGTGATAAACACGTGCAATGCACAACTGTAATCTCCCTAATTGACTCTCCAAATCAGGATAGTCCAAAATGTTTTGAATTGTAGTACTAGAAGAGGAAAAGGATGGGGGAGATAGCGGAGAAAAAGAAGAGGCAATTCACTAAATGATGCTAATGATGTTTCGTTTTAAGATTCATCCAAATTAATTTAATGATGTTGTCGATTTGAATAACAAAGTTATGCATCCAAGAAGTTCAATGATTCCCCTTCTTTCGGGCTAAGAGGTATTCCACGTAAACAACAGGTGTAATTGAAATCTACTTTATGTTGTTTATTGGAGTAAGCCTTGAATGAGGCAAACTAATTTTATTCATATTCACAATTTTATTGAAAATTTTCCACCATGTAAATACTTGCAAAATTAACATGTAAATTTGAAACGGCCCAAAGATGTGTTTCGAAAATATTCATAATCGTAATTTCTATATATCTAAAAATTCATGCGTCACATCAAAAATCCGACTTCATATTCTTGATCAGGGGAAAATTGACTGGGAAATGGATATAACCCAAAAATTTTAGAAGATTCGTAGCAAAAAATGATTTTTCGCAAAATTTTTTGGAACAGTAAGGGTGCGCGATGGCTCCGCAATGTGGACCCATCATGGTGCAGTATTAGCACTTTTTTTAATTTTTTGTCTTGGCCTAAGTGCATTGGGTTCATGGCCCCATGTCCACCTAAGCATGAAATCACCCATACTTAGCTTTTTTCAACTCCATATCACTAAAAACCCTCGGCAAGACTTAACCAAATATTTCATCCAAATTCATGTGTCTCAAGCTTAATTCTGGATCTCAAAAACTCCATTCAAGCTTCAAGTCTCTTGCAAGTCTACATCAAGGAATCCCCAAATCAAGATATGTGGGTTTCACCTATTGGATCCTTTCGCCCATGGAGCCCAAGCTTCCTTTTTATGAAAATTGCACGATTTCAATTTATATTACTTATGGATATCTATTATTATGAAATATGAGCATATGATATATGTTGGATTTTTATCAAATATTGTTGATTATGCATGAATATCTATTTAAGCATATACTATTAGTTAAGCTTTGTCTATTGAGACGATACATGATTCAAGCTATGAAATCTATGAACTACTGTGAAGTTTTGATATGATTTAGAAGTTACCCATGATGGAGTTTTACTATGATGTTGGTGGGCTGATTTACATGACTTTAAGATGCATTGATTTCACTATTTCATGATCTATACTCTTGCATTATGCATGATTTGAACATGTACTCATATGTGCCCACTAAGTGTTCGATGAAATGTCAAGTCAAGAATTCTCAAGTTATTTACATGTTTTATTAGTCAAGTGATTTTATTATGAATATGGGCTATCAGTTATGTTATGAATTCATGAAATTATCTATGATTATGCAAGTATCAAGTGAAGCCCTATTTTTAGATTTTTACCTCTTGTGAACCATTCTTGTTAAAACAAGGGTTCATGTGTGATTATGATCTACTCTCATGTTTTGAAGTTAGGGTCATCATTACAGGTCAAGCATGTTTGTGAGCTACTCAAGTCATGTTCTTACAGGCTATTTATGTTATGGTTAAAGTACAATTATTTCAAGTATTCCTTGGGATTAGACTAAGCACTGATGGATTGAATATCAGAGTTGACTATCTTCAAGGGTCCATACTCAGTTCCTTAAACTATGTGCAATATAGGATTATGTTATACCCTTGCTATACTAGTGGAACCATTTAGTGAATTTTGTCAATAAATCTACCCCTAAATTGGACGGGTTCCTGTAAGTGGTGTTACTTCTCCAAAATAGGATGGGCTCCCGTAGGTAAAGTATGGTTAAGCTTAGCGAGTAGATCACCTCTTTCCCGATGAGGGTAATCATCGGGATTCTAAGTTGTAGCTCGCTTGGTCTTATTCTTTGTCGGTTGAGGTCTCTTCCCACATACGTATCATGTTCTATGCAAGTTGAATGATTTATAAACATGGTTTAGTTCAAGCATTGATCATGCATGCCATATTGAGATTATGCTTATCTATTGCCTATTACTATGTATTTTGACTATGTTAGCTTATGTCCTGTTTCATTGTATCCTACATACTTAGTACATTCAAATGTACTAACGCATACTTTATGCCTACATGATATGACCATGTAGGGACCAGAGCCCCTCTTTATCATCCTCCACATGGCTAGTGAGATTTTTCGAAGATAAGCTTCGTGAGTCCTCAAGTTTAGGGACACTATCTACTTTCTCTTGCTATTTCTAAGACTTTATGTTGAATTTTTGACATTGTAAGGGTGATCACAGTAAGGGGCTTCGTCCCCACTCCATTCCAAGTTTAGAGGTGTATGTTGGATACTATGATATTATTGTGCAATGAGCTTGACTCTTATGCTTGGTTTATATTCAAAGACTCCCCTTAGCCCCATTTCCC
The DNA here is from genome assembly GCA_011800125.2 of Solanum clarkiae. Lineage (NCBI taxonomy): Eukaryota > Viridiplantae > Streptophyta > Magnoliopsida > Solanales > Solanaceae > Solanum > Solanum clarkiae. The sequence continues at coordinate 57,861 of JAABOM020111538.1, read as the reverse complement.
ATTTTATGTATCTCTTATTATTGTTACTTTGCTTCTGTAGCCAAGGATATGTGATTGATATGTAAAGTGGCTTGTTTTGGTCCCTTTGGGTTCCCATTCACCATGTCACGTCTAGTACCGAGGCTTGGGTCATGACAAACTTGTTATCAGACCACTAGGTTGTTAATGTTCCTCAGTATCCAGCACACCACATCGACTAGAGTCTTATTAACATCATGAAGCGCGCCACACAATGAATGGGAGACTATGAAGCATTTTAGGAAATGTTTCACTTTTTCATAGTCTATATCGTGCTTTAGATGTAAGTGTAAGGCTTTTCCTCTAATGAATGCTCTTCGCTATTCTAGCTCATGCTGATTCCTAGAGGGAGACTATGAGAGCCCGTACACCCGAGGAACAACCGACCCCTCCCGCTCCTTAAGCTCCTCAAGGTAGAGGGCTAAGCCAAGATGAGTTCCGAGATGCTATTGCAAAGTTGGCTCATGCTATGACCAACCAAATCAACCAAGGGGCCCAAGCCCCTCATGCTCCTACTCTGGCTTCTAGGGTGAGGGATTTCACCAGAATGAACCCACCATAGTTCTATGGATCCAAGGCGGATAAGGATTCCCAAGAGTTCATAGATGAAGTATACAAAGTGATATCCATCATAGAGGTCTATTCAGAGGAAAAGGTAGAGTTGGTAGCCTACCAACATAAAGAGGTGGCGCAAATTCGATTTAGACAATGGAAGTTGGAGAAGGGGAATGATGATGTTATCCCTTGGGAAAAGTTCAAAGTCGCATTCCTCAAATGGTTCTTTCCTATCGACTTAGGGGAGGCTAAGATGATGGAGTTTATGAACCTAAAGCAAGGTTCTATGAGTTTGAGGGAGTATGCCCTCAAGTTCAACCAACTCATCAAGTGTGCGCCACAATTGGTTGCCGATCCAAGATAAAGGATGAACAAATTTGTATCTAGAGTGTCCAACTTGGTTAATGAGGAGTGTCATACCTCCATGGTAGTAAGTGATATGAATTTGTTGCGCCTCATGCCATATGCCGAACAAGTAGAGGGGGAAAAGCTTAGAAAAAGAAGAAGTGGTGAGTCTAAGAGGGTTTGTTTTGAAGGTGGTTTCCAAGGTTCCAAGGGTGGTTGGTTTCCTCAAGGCTACAAGTTCCAAGGTCAACGGTCTTCCAATGCTCCTAATAAGAGATTTGTTAATGATAATCCCAAATTTCAAGGTGGTACTGGAGGAATAATAAATCCTAGATGTCCAAGGTGTTAAAATAATCATAGTGATCCATGTTTGAGGAATTATAATGCTTCCTTTGGTTGAGGTGAGATGGGTCACATAGTTATTGATTGTCCTCATACTCAAAACAAAGGTAGAGATAGTCGTCAACAAGGTCAAGGTTCAATTGCGGATCAAAGGGGAAGAGGAGGCCAACAAAGGGGTGCACCAAGGCAAAATAGATTCTATGCTCTTCAAGGGAGACAAGGGCTGAATGAGGTGCCCGATGTCATCAACGGTATGTTAAACATTTTTGATTTTAATGTGTATCCATTGATAGACCCGGGTGCCATTCTTTCTTTTATTACTCCTTTTGTTGCCAAAAAGCTTTATATTAGTCCTGAATGGTTGTGTGAACCTTATGAAGTGTCTACCCCCATTGGTGAGTCCACCGTTGCTAAAGGAGTCTATAGAAATTGTCCCATGTTCATTTGACATAAAATATTGCCTTATGATTTTGTTGAATTAGATATGGTTGATTTTGACGTCATTCTTGGTATGAATTTGTTGCATGCATATTATACTTCCATTGATTGTAGAACTCATAGGGTTAAATTCCAATTTCCTAATGAGCCCATTCTTAAGTGGGAAATTCGTGATGTGGTGGTAAAGGGTAGATTCATTTCTTGTGTTAAATCCCAAAAGTTGATTTCCAAGGGTTATCTTTATCGTCTTTTGCGGGTTAGGGATGTTGAGTCAAAAGTCCTTCCTATTGAGTCAATTTTGGTGGTTAATGAGTCTCTTGGTGCCTTTACTGATGAGATTCTCGTTGTTCCTCCCAAAAGAGAAATAGATTTTGGTATAGACCTCCTTCTTCATACTAAACACATTTCTATTTTCCCTTACCATATAGCCATAGGGGAGTTGAAAGAGTTGAATGAGCAGTTGAGGGATTTGTTGGAAAAAGGTTTTATAAGGCCTAGTAAGTCACCTTTGGGTTTACCACTGTTATTTGTGAAGAAAAAGGATGCTTCTCTTAGAATGTGAATTTACTATCGGCAACTTAATAGAGTTACTGTAAAGAACAAGCACCCTCTACTTAGGATTGATGACCTTTTTTTATCAACTTAAAGGGTCTAGCCACTTTTCTAAGATTGATCTTCGGTCATGGTATCACCGAGTGATAGTGAGGGAGTGTGACATTCCCAAGATGGCTTTCCTTACTAGGTATAGGGCACTTTGGATTTGTGGTTATGTCCTTTAGGTAGTCTAATGCACCGACTATATTTATGGATCTTATGAATAGGGTCTTTAAATCCCATCTTGACTTCTTTGTGGTCATGTTTATTTATGAGATCTTGATTCATTACCATAGTGAGGAGGAGCTTGTGGATTACTTAAGGGTGGTGTTGCAAATCTTGAGAGAGGAGAGGTTGTATGCTTAATATGAGAAACGTGAGTTTTGGTTGAAATAGGTTGCTTTTCTAAGGCATGTGGTGTCCGGTGATGGCATTAAGTTGGATCCTAAGAAAACTGAGGTGATTAGAAATTAGCCTAGACCTTTAACTCTGTTGGACATTAGAGGTTTCTTGGGTTTGGCAGGTTAGTAACGGAGGTTTTTAAGTGGCTTCTGTTCTATTGCTTCTCCTATGCCTAAATTGACACGAAAGAAGGCAAAATCTGTGTGGACCGATGAGTGTGAAAAGAGTTTCCAAACCTTGAAAGATAGCTCGTCTCTGCTTCTATCTTGGATCTACCGAAAGGGTTGGAGGGATTTGTTTTATATTGTGATGCCTCAAGAATTGGTTTGGGGTGTGTTTTGATGCAAAGTGGTAAGGTGATAGCATATGCCTCTAGATAACATAAGGTGCATGAGAAGAATTATCCCACCCATGATCTTGAATTGGCGGTCATGGTATTTGCTTCTATGGGGTACATGTTGACGTGTTTACTGATCATAAGAGTCTTCAATATGTGTTCACCCAAAAAGATCTTAACTTGAGGAAAAAAGTGGTTGGAGCTCCTTAAAGATTATGATATGAGTGTGCATTATCACCCTGGCAAAGCTAATGTTGTGGACCGATGCTCTATGTGGGGTGTCTATGGGTAGTCTTACTTATGTTAGTGATAGTGGCAAAGAAATGATTAGAGAGGTTCACCAGTTTGGCTAGATTAGGGGTTAGTTGGATAAAGTTGGTAATATTGGTGTAGTGGTTCTTGATGGTTCTAAATGTTCCTTGATTGAAAAGGCGAATTCAAAACAAGATCTTGACCCTGCTTTGCTAGAGTTGAAGGCCTTGGTGAGAGATGTTAAGGTGGAGGTTTTCTCCCAAGTGGGAGATGGTGTCGTTAGGTACCAAGATCGATTGTGTGTGCCAAATGTGGATGACTTGAAAGACTTGATCTTGAAGGAGGCCCATAATTATTCTATTCTATTCACCCAGTTCTACAAAGATATATAGATACTTGAGGGAGGTGTATCGATGGGGTGGTATGAAGAGGGACATTGCCAAGTTCATATTCGGATGTCACAATCGCCAACCAGTGAAAGACGCACATCAAAGGTCGAGTGGCCTAGCCTAAGATATAGAGATTCCTACTTGGAAGTGGGAAGAGTTCAACATGGATTTGGTGGTTGGGTTGCCTAAGATTAGGAAATATTTTGACTCTATTTGGTTTGTTGTGGATAGAATGACAAGGTTGGCTTACTTCCTACCAATCAAAACTACTTATGGTGCCAAAGATTATGCCAAGTTATTTATATATGAGTTGGTAAGATTGCATGGTATGTCTTTGTCTATCATTTTAGATCATGATGCTCAATTATGTTATCACTTTTGGAGGTCCTTCCAAAGAGGTCTTGGTACCAAGGTTAAGCTTAGCACATTCTTTCATCCTCAAGCGGAAGGTCAAGCCGAGAGGACTATCCAAACTCTTGATGATTTTCTTAGAGCTTATGTTTTAGAGTTTAAGGGTACTTAGGATGAACATCTTCCACTCATTGAGTTTGCTTACAATAATAGCTACCACTCAAGCATTGGTATGGCTCCCTTTTAAGCTCTTCATTGTAGGTGTTGTATATCCCCGATTGGGTGGTTTGAAATGGGGGAAATGACTTTGTTAGGTCCTGATTTCTTCATGGAAGCCTTGGAGAAGGTGAGGTTGATTTGGAAGATATTAAAAAAAACTCAAAGTAGAAAAACATCCTATTCCGATGTGAGGAGAAGAGATCTTTAGTTTAAGGTTGGTGATTAGGTTTACTTGAAAGTCTCACCCATGAATGGTGTGGTCTGGTTTGGCAAGAAGGTGAAATTAAGCCTAGGGTTTGTGGGTCCTTATAAAGTTTTGAGGAGAGTAGGTAAGGTTGCATATGAGTTGGAGTTTCCTATAGAGATAGACATGGTTCATCGGGTCTTTCATGTGTCCATATTGAGAAACTATGTGGGTGACCCAAGTGCCATAGTGCCTTTAGATGATATGGGTGTTTTAGGAGATAATTTGACTTATGAGGAGGTCCCAGTGACAATTTTGGATAGGCAAGTAAAGAGGTTGAGAAATGAAAAGTGTAGCTTCTGTCAAGGTCCTTTGGAGGAATCAACAAGTTAAAACTGTCACATGGGAAGCCGAGACAGACATGAAAAAGCTATGCCTATATCTCTTCCACTCTACTTAAGCTGAATGTACTAATTTAAGTCCCATATATAATTTAAAGTCCTAAGTTTCAACCCTCATACCATGTTGCATACATTCATGTTTATGGTAACAAGTTTGTGGTGATTTTGGCATTCATGTTGAGATTTTTGAAAAAGATGTTTAAGTGTAATTGTTGCATTCATGTCGGGCTGAAATCTTCATGATTACTTCTCTTATGCGTGTTTCTTTGACATTCAGGGATGAATGTTCCCAAGGGGGAGGGAAATGACCCCAAAAAGTGCCCAGAAACGTGCCTCGGAATGCCCGGGAATTTAATTTCAAAAAATCTAAATATTCATTCGTTATTTCAAAACTTTGACTTCATGTATGTGATCAGGGGGTCAAAATTAGGTAAAAAAGGGTCCAACCTCGATTTAAGAGCGAAATAATAGCAATTATAATTTTTTAAGTGACGAATTCTAGAGAGCTTTCTGTATGCCTCTGTGATGTGCCTTGGGTGTGCCTTAGTGTAAAAATCTTCTCCGCATCCTCTCTATGACGCAGAGATGTGTATTTGGCCTGACAGTGTTTTCCTATGTGGTCCAAAATATTCTAAGTGTTGGGCCCAAGTTTCCCAAACGTCTTTTTACCAATACTTAATCAAATTTCATCCTTATATCATCCTAAACATTTCCCAATACTCCCCAAAAACACTTATCCATATTTTCACTCCAAATTCCATGACTCAAAACCCTCATTCGAATTTAAGGATTCTCTTCAAGCTTCAAGCCTCCATCTTCAACCTTCACCATGAACTTCTCCAAAGTTAAGGTATGTGATGTTTAACCATTGGGTCCTTTCACCTATGTGTATAACTCCTCTTTTACTTTATAATGCATGATTTAAAGTTGATTTAACATGTAGGTATTGTATATTGAGAAATTTATTTCACAGTGTTTTGTTCATGAAAGTATGGTTGTTTTAGCATGTTTTGAACTGTAAATCTTAGATCAAATATTGGATTTGATGAGAGGTTTTGATGTGAATGTCTTAGGGGTTTTGCAAGGTGTTGATTGATGTTTTACTGCAGATTTTCTTACATGATATCATCTCTAAATTGCATGGACTTTTACCCCCCTTACACACCCCAAGGTGTTTGATAAAATGTCCGGCTTGGGTTTCTTGTAGAAATGAAGGTCCAAAGCATGAGATTTGATATTATGATGAAATTAGATTATGTACATAATGAATTCTATGTGAAATTTTTCATTAGACCATATGATCAATCCTGTATAAAGTGAAAAACTCGACCATGCCCAATACGGGGGGTCTAGTGCCCGAATAACCTAGATGAGGGTTAGTACTCATCCACCTAAGTGATGGGGTAGCAACATCCATAACCTTGATGGGGGTTAGTACTCATCAACCAAGATAAGGGTTAGTACTCATTCACCAAGGTGATGGGGTTGTATTATCATTAACCTAGATGAGGGTTAGTACTCATATACCTAAGTGATTGGGTGGAAACATCACTACCCTACCAAGGGGTTCATACTTGGAAATCTAGCTTGGTCTCTTCTACACATATGATATTCTATATGAGCATGAATCACCTAGGCATGTTTTACTTATGCATTTTATCATACAAGTCATATTGCTATATCATGCATATTGCCTATTGTTATGCATGTTGATTACGAAGCTTGTCTCTTGTTGCATTGCATCCCGCATACTTAGTACATTCAAACATACTAACACATACTCTTTCCTACATAATATCACCATGTAAGAACCAGTGCCCAAGTTAATAATCTTCCTCCTCCTCCATGTGGTTAGATAGTGCTATTCAAAGCTTGTTGGTGAGTCCTCTATTTCGAGGACTTTGGTTTATGTTTTTCTTTTATATATGTATTGAGACACTATCTTATGTTCTATTGACTAAGAGGGTGAGCGCGGTTATCTTGTCTTGGCCCCCGCTCTATCTACATATTTAGAGGTATTTGTTGGACAAGTTATGTATTTATGATATGAGCTATGATTCCTTGTCTCTTGACGTTTATATATTGAAAAGATTTCCCTTAGCCCCAATGCCCATTCTATTCTATGTGTCCTTTATATGCTTCTGTGACCAAGGATGTGTAATGACAAGTTAAGAGGCTTGTTTGGAGTTCCTTCGGGTTCCCCATTCGCCATGTCATGTCTAGGCCCTAGGTTTGGGTTGTGATATACTTGGTATCAGAACACTAGGTTGATAAATCCTCGGAGTCTAACAAACCGCATCGATTAGAGTCCTATTCATAGTTGTGAAGCACGCCATGACTATGGATAGGAGGTTATGAGACGTTTTAGAAAAAGTTTCCCTTCTTTATGTTATAAGTCATGTTATAGAGTTGTGATAAGTTTTCCCCCCTAATAATTTTTCTTTGCTATGCCAGATCATGGCAAATACTAGATGAAGATGAGCACAAACTCTCGAGGAGCAACCTATCAATGGTGAGCTCCGGGATTCCTTTACTATGCTTGCCCAAGTGGTGGCCAACCAAGTCAAACAAGGGGCCCAAGCCCCTCATACTACTACCTCGGTAGCTAGGGTAAGGGACTTCATGAGGATGAATCCTCCGGTTTTCCATGGGTCAAAGATGGATGAAGATCCACAAGAGCTTATTGATGAAGTCTACAAAATCTTGTCTATCATGGGTGTTGGGCAAAATGGGAAGGCGGAGTTTGTGGCGTACCAACTCAAGGGGGTGGCCCAAATTTGGTATGATCAATGGAAAGGTAAGAAAGGTAATGCCTATGTGGTGCTTTAGGAGGAATTCAAATTTGCCTTCCTTAGTCGGTTCTTCCCTCTTGAGCTTAGCGAAGCAACATTGGTTGAGTTTATGAACTTGAAATAAGATGGTATGAGTGTGAGGGAATATGCCTTCAAATTTGATCAACTTTTGAAGTATGCTCCTCACTTGGTGGCCGATCCTAGGTCAAGGATGAATATATTTGTTATGGGAGTCTGTGATTCAATAAGTGAAGAGTGCCAGTCCGCCTTGCTTATTAGCGATATGGACTTGTCTCGATTGATGACATATGCCGAGCAAATGGATGAAGAAAAGTTGAGAAAGAGGAAGGGCCATGAGGCCAAGAGAGCTCGTATTAGGGGCAAGTTCCATAGGGGTGGTTGATTCCATCAAGGCCAAGGGCCTCCTCATGCTACAAATAGGGGGTTTGCTAATGACTTTCGTACTCCTCAAGGTGTTGGTTCTTTGGCTCCCATTGATATGTGTCATACATGTGGGAAGACTCATAAGGGCCCTTTTATGAGGGGTTGTAATGCGTGTTTTGATTGTGGGGAGCTTGGTCACAAACAGATAGATTGCCCAAGAAACTGTGGCAAGGTTCAGGGTGCAAATGTGGTTCCATTGGGTTGAGGGTGATCCTCAAGGTGGTGCCCAAGGAACAATTGATTCTGTTCTCTACATGGGAGGAAAGGGTTTGGTGATGTCCCTGATGTTGTTACCGGTATGTTGAAAATCTTTGATCTTTATGTATATGCTTTGATTAATCCGGGTGCCACCCTTTCCTTTGTTATCCCCTTTGTTGCTAAAAAGTCCCATGTCTAGTTGGAGTCGTTGCATGAGTCATATGAGGTATCTACTCCGATTGGTGTATCTATTGTTGTTAGGACAGTGTATAGAAATTTTCCGATTTGTATCTTGCATAAAATCTTATGTGGTTTGCATCTTGCATAAAATCTTACCTTGTGATCATGTTGAGTTAGATATGGTTGATTTTTATGTTATTCTTGGGATGGATTGGTTGCATACCTACTATACTTCTATTGATTGTAGAACCCGTAAGATCAAGTTTCAATTCCCAAATGAACCCGTCCTTGAGTAGGGAAGTCATGATGCAGTGGTGAGGGGTAGGTTCATTCATGCATTAAAGCCCATAGGTTGATTTCCAAGGTGTGTTTGTATCATCTTGTGAGGGTCAAAAATGTGGAGTACAAATTCCCTTCCATTGAGTTGGTTCTGATTGTAAATAAGTTTCTTGATGTCTTCCCTAATGACCTTACTGGTGTCCATCTCAAAAGGGAGATCGATTTTGGCATAGACCTCTTTCCTGATACTCAAACTATCTCCATTCCCCCTTGTTGTATGGCCCCGATGGAGTTGAAGGAGTTATAGGAACAATTGAAACATTTGTTGGAAAAGGGATTTATTAGACCTAGCCAATCCTCTTGGGGTGCATCAGTGTTGTTTGTAAAAAAAAAAATAGGTCTCTTAAAATGTGCATTGACTACCGACAACTCAATAGGGTTACTATAAAGAATAGATATCCCTTCCAAGAATTGATGACTTGTTTGACCAATTACAAGGGGATAACTTTTTTATCTAAGATTGATCTTCGGTCTAGGTAGTATCAAGTGAGGGTGAGGATGTGTGACATTCCCAAGACGGCCTTCTGGACTAGGTATGAGAACTATGAATTTGTGGTGATGTCCTTTGGATTGACTAATGCACCGACCATCCTCATCCTTATGAATAGGGTCTTCAAATCCTACCTTGATTCCTTTTTGATGGTCTTCATTGATGATATTTGATCTATTCATAGAGTAGAGAAGAGCATTGGGTCATCTAAGGGTTGTGTTGCAAAGATTGTGGGAGGAGAGATTGTATGCTAAATATGACAAGTGAGAATTTTGGTGGAATAAGGTTGCATTCTTGGGTCATGTGGTGTCGGGGGATGGTATAAAGGTGGATCCTAACAAACCAATATGATTAGGAATTGGCCTAGACCATTGAGCCTGTCGGATATTAGGTGTTTCTTGGGCCTTGCGGGTTACTATAGAAGGTTTGTGAGTGGGTTCTCCTCCAATGCTTCCCCGATGATAATATTGACTCAAAAGAAGGTTAAGTTTGTGTGGACCGATGAATGTGAGAAAAGATTCCAAACATTGAAGGATAGACTTGTGTCCGCAGCTATATTATCACTACCAGATGGGCTTGAAGGTTTTGTTATTTATTGTGATGCGTGTAGAGTGGGTTGGGGTTGTGTGCTAACACAAAATGGCCGGGTTATAGCCTATGCTTCTAGGCAATTCAAAGTGCATGAAAGGAACTACCCTACCCATGTTCTTGAATTAGCCGCCGTTGTGTAAGCATTAAAAATTTTGCGTCATAATTTATGTGGGTGCATGTTGATATCTTTACCGATCATAAGAGCCTTCAATATGTCTTCACTCAAAAAGATCTCAACTTAAGGTAAAGAAGGTGACTAGAACTCCTTAAGGATTATGACATAAGTGTGCATTACCATCCAGGTAAGGCAAATATTGTGGTGAACGCTTTGAGTTGGGTGTCTATAGGTAGCCTAGCTCATGTAGATGGTGGTGATAGGGAGATGGCTAGGGAGGTGCATAGAATGTCTAGATTGGGGTGATGTTGGAAAATATAGGTAATAGTGTGGTTGTTGTTGATGGTTCTAAATCTTCTTTGGTTGATGAGGTGATAGCAAAACAAGATCTAGACTCCTCATTTCTTGAGTTGAAGGCCTTGGTGAAAGAGGGCAAAATAGTGGCTTTCTCCCAAGGGGGAGATGGGGCCCTTAGATACCAAGGTAGGTTGCATGTGCCATGAGTTGATGGTTTGAGGGAGAGAATTCTTGATGAGACCCATAACTTTTCTTATTCTATGCACCTCAGTTCAATGAAAATGTATAGAGACTTGAAGGATGTGTGTTGGTGGGGGGAGGCATGAAGAGAGATATTGCTAAATTTGTTTTCGGTTGCCATAATTATCAACAAGTAAAAGCGGAACAACAAAGGTCGGGTGGCCTAACTTAAGACATAGAGATTCCTACTTGGGAGTGGGAGGTGATTAACATAGGCTTTGTGGTTGGGTTACCCAAGACTAGGAAAGATTTTGATTCCATATTGGTGGTAGTTGATAGGATGACGAAATTGGCTTACTTTCTACCAGTTAAATCTACATATGGGGCTGAAGAGTATGCAAGGCTGTACATCCATGAGTTAGTGAGGTTGCACAGGGTTCCTTCATCCATTATTTCGGATCGTGGTGCACAATTTACTTCACACTTTTGGAGGTCTTTTCAAAGTGGTCTTGGTACCAAAGTTCACCTTAGTACGACCTTCCACCTTTAAACGGATGGCCAAGCCGAAAGGATAATTCAAACACATGAGAATATTCTTAGGGCTTGTGTCTTTGAGCTTAAAGTAGTTGGAATGAACATATTCCACTGATCGAGTTTGCCTACAACAATAGCTATCACTCTAGCATCGGTATGACTCCTTTTGAAGCTCTTTATGGAAGGCAATGTAGATCTCTAGTGGGTTGGTTTGAGGTTGTAGAGGTGGATTTATTGGGGCCGGTTCTTGTTATGGATGCTCTTAACAAGGTTGAGATTATTAGGGAAAGGTTGAGGACAACTAAAAGTTGTAAAAAAAATCCTATGCCGATGTAAGAAGAAGTGGCCTAGAATTCTATGTGAATGATTGGTTTACTTGAAGGTTTCTCCAATGAAAAGTGTGTTCCATTTTGGCAAAAAGGGGAAGTTGTGTCCAAGGTTTGTTGGCCCTTATGATATGATAAAGAGGGTTGGCAAGGTAGCTTATGAGTTGAAGTTGCCTAGTAAATGAATTTGGTCCATCCGGTGTTTCATGTCTTTATATTGAGAAAATGTGTTGGTGATCCCAATCTCATTGTGCCTCTTGATGATGCAGGTTTGAGGTTAACTTATGACAAGGTCCTGGTTAAGATCTTGGATAGGCATGTAAAGAGATTGACAATCAAAGAGGTGGCATCCGTTAAGTTCTTTTGGAGGAACCAACAAGTTGAAAGTGTTGCTTGAGAGGCCGAAGCGGATATGAAAAAGCGGCATCCATATCTTTTCCACTCAACTCAAGCTTAAGGTACTAATCCTAAGTATCATACGTGATTTCATGTCCTACATTCCAATCCATATGTCATTCATATGCATTTATGTTTAAGGGGTAAACTTATGATGACTTTACACTTATGTTGAGATTTTGAAAATGGTGTTTTACATGTTATATTGCATTCTTTGATTTGTTCATGACCACTCTGGTCTTGTACATCTCTTTTACATTTAAGGGGTAAACTTATGATGACTTTACACTTATGTTGAGATTTTGAAAATGGTGTTTTACATGTTATATTGCATTCTTTGATTTGTTCATGACCACTCTGGTCTTGTACATCTCTTTTACATTCGTGGACAAATATTCCCAAGGGGGAAATATTGAAATGACCCCAAAACGTTCCCAAAAAGGTTTCTCGGAATGCCCAGGATTTTAATTTCCATATATCTAAAAGTCAGTTCGTTATTTCAAAAATCTAACTTCATATTTGTTATCAAGGGGTCAAAATTAAGTAAAGAAGGGTCTAACCTCGATTTAAGAGGGAAAGAATAGTACTTATAAATTTTTAAGTGACAAATTCCAGAGAGCTTTCCGCGATACATCCGCGACGCCCATTGTAAGCGCCTTCATGTAAAAATCTTCTTCGCATCCTCTCTACAACATGGAGATGTGTATTTATCCTGGCAGTGTTTTCCTATGCGGTCCAAAATATTCTAAGTGTTGGGCCCAAGTTTTCAAGTGTGCTTTTATCTATACTTAGTCAAATTTCACCCTTATATTATCCTAAACGTTTCCCAATACTCACCAAAAAGACTTATCCATATTTTCATTCCAAATTCCATAAATCAAAACCCTCATCCAGATTTAAGGATTCTCTTCAAGCTTCTAGCCTCCATCTTCAACCTTCACCAAGAACTTCTCCGAAGCTAAAGTATGTGATGTTGAACCATTGGGTCCTTCCACCCATGGTGCCTAAACCCTCTTTTACTTAATAATGCATGATTTAAAGTTGATTTTACATGTGGGTCTTGTATATTGAGAAATTTACTGCACAGTGATTTTTTTCATGAAAGTATGGTTGTTTTAGCATGTTTTGAACTCTAAAGCTTGGATCTAATATTGGATTTGATGAGAAGTTTTGATGTGAATGTCTTGTGAGTATTGCAAGGTGCTGATTGATGGTTTTACTATAGATTTTATGTAATGATTTCATCTCTATATTGCATGGACTTTTACCCCCCATTACATACCCCCAAGGTGTTTGATAAAATGTCTAGCTAGGGTTTCTTGCGGAAATGAAGGTCCAAAGCATGAGATATAATATGAATGATGATATAATGATGAAATGAGCTTATGTACATAATGAATCCTATGTAAAATGTTGCATTAGACCATATGATAAATCCTATAAAAAGTATAAAACTTGACTATGCCCAATCCGGGGGGTCTAGCGCCCAGACAACCTAGATGAGGGTTAGTATTCATTCACCTAAGTGATGGGGTGGAAACATCACTAGCATAGATGGGGGTTAGTAGTCATCAACATAGATGAGGATTTGTACTCATCCACCAGGGTGATGGGGTGGCATCATCATCAACCTAGATGAGGGTTAGTACTCATCCACTTATGTGATGAGGTGGAAACATCACTACCCTACCAAGGGGTTCATACTTGGAAATATAGCTTGGTATCTTCTACACATACAATATTCTATATGAGCATGAATCACCTAGGCATATTTTACTTATGCATTGATCATACATGTCATATTGCTATATCATGCCTATTGCTTATTATTATACATGTTGATATGAAGCTTGTCCCTTATTGCACTGTATCCCATATAATTAGTCCATTCAAATGTACTGACGGATACTATTGCCTACATGATATCACCATGTAAGAACTAGTGCCCAAGTTGATCATCCTCCTTGTCCTCCACGTGGTTAGAAGGTGCTATTCCAAGCTTGTTAGTGAGTCCTCCATTTCGGGGACTTTGGTTTATGTTTTCCTCTTATCTATATATTGAAACACCATTTTTGTATTGACTAAAAGGGTGAGCCCAGTTACATTGTGTTGGCCCCTGCTCTATCTACGTATTTAGAGGTGTTTGTTGGACAAGTTATGCATTTATGATATGAGCTATAATTCCTTGTCTCTTGACGTTGATGTGTTGCAAAGCTTTCTTTTAGCCCTAATGCCTGTTCTATTGTATGCGTCTTTTATATGTTTCCATTACCAAGGATGTGTAATTAAAAGTTAAGAGGCTTGTTTGGGGTTCCTTTAGGTTCCTCATTTGTTGTGTCACGTCTAGGCCCTTGGCTTGGGTAGTAACAGGAGTTATTGAAACACCCCAAAAATGTGCTTCAAAAATGCCCATAATCTTAATTTTCTTATATCTCAAAATTCATGCGTCATATCAAAAGTTCGAATTCATATTCATGATCGGGGGAAAAATTAAGTGGCAAATGGGTATAACCCATATTTTATAAGACTCGTAGCAAAAAATGATTTTTGCAAAATTTTTTGGAACAGTAAATGTGCGTGATGGCTCCACGACGTGGACCCATCGTGAATCAGTGTTAGTACTTCCTTTATTTTCTGTCTCCACCTAAGGGCATTGGGGTCATGGCCACATGCCCACTGAACCATGAAATCACCCATATTTAGCTATTTTTCAACTCCATATCACTCAAAACCCTCTTAAAAGCCCCTCCAAGATAACCAAATATTTCATCCAAATTCAAGTTTTTCAAGCTTAATTTCGGATCTCAAGAACTCCATTCAAACTTCAAGTCTTCTTCAAGTCTAAATCAAGGAATCCCCAAATCTGGTTATGTGAGTTTCATCCATTGGATCCTTTCACCCATGGATCCCAATCTTCCTTTTCATGAAAACTCCACGATTTCAAGTTGTATTACTTATGCGTATCTATCATTATGAAATATGAGCATAATATATGTTGGCGTTTTATCAAATATTGTTTATTATGCATGAATGTCTATTTTAAGCTCATATTATGAGTTAATCGTTTTGTCTACTGAGGCTATACATGATTCAAGGTATAAAATTCATGAATTATTTTGATGTTTTAATATGATTTACAAGTTACTCATGATGGGGTTTTATCGTGATATTGGTGGGCTGATTTACATGACTTTAAGATTCATTGATTTCACTATTTCATGATCTATACTCTTGTATTTTGCATGATTTGAACATGTACTCATATGTTCCCAACAAGTGCAAAATGACCCCAAAAAGTGCCCAAAGATGTGCCTAGAAAGTACTCAAAATTGTAATTTCTGTATATCTCAAAATTCATGCGTGATATCGAAAATCTGACTTCATATTCTTGATTAGGGGAAAAATTGAGTAGGAAATTAGTCTAACCTCGATTTATGAGCAATCGAATCACGATTTTAGAGCAATCGAATCTGATTTCATACTCTTGCGGCCAAGGCGTGGACCTATATAATGTTGCCCTTCGCGTTGGGTTCCCGTCGCGAACAAGACATGGACTTGTACAATTTGCTACCAGTTTTTTTAGTTTGGTCCAAGGCTTTGAAGTCTTGTGCCCAAGTCTTCCCATGCATAAAAATACCTATACATAGCCATATTTCACCTTCATATCATACAAGACATTGCCCAATACTCTCTCAAACACTTAGACTAATATTCACCCCAAATTTTTAAGTCCCAAAATTGATCCGGATCTTAAGGATTTCACTCAATCTTCAAGTCTCCATTTCTAATCTTCATCAATAACTCTCCAAAGTCAAGGTATGTGATTTGAACCATTAGGTCATTTCACCCGTGGTGCCCAAGCTTCCATTTTACCTAAATTACATGTTTCTAAGTTGATTTTACTTATGAGTCTTCTATTATGAACTTCACTATGACTATGTTGGGGTTTTGTAAAAGTGTGACTATTCAAGCATGTTTTGAGCTATGAATATTTGATATATCTTGAGATTTGATGAAGGATTTTGATGTATATTGCATAAGGGTGTTACCAAGTATTGTGGGTGGTTTTATGTTGAATTTATTTGAATGATTTCACTCTTGAATTACATGGTTTTACACCAGCATTGCATACCCATTAAGTGTTTGATAAAATGTCCGATTTAGGGTTTTTAAGCCATTGATGATCTATTGCATAACTTGTGAATTTATGTCTTTATGATGATGAAAGGATGGTATATATTTGTTGATTTCATGAAAATTATGCATAGTGTTGGAAGATGATCAATTGCCTCGTTTGGGAGGTAGTAGGCCCGAACTACCATGTTGGGGAGTATGTACCTCAGTTGCCTCGCTCGAGAGGTAGTTGGCCCGTGCAAAAATGCAGGGGGGTTTGTACCTCAATTCCCTCACTTGGGAGGTAGTAAGCCCGTGCAACCATATTGGGGGAGGTTTTGTACCTCAATCACCTCGCTTGGGTGGTAGTAGGCCCGTACAACCATGTTGAGGGGTTTGTACCTCAATCGTCTTGCCAAGGAGGTGGTAGGCCTTGGTTACCAATGATGGTCTCTTCCTGCATATGTAAGATATTCTATGTAAGCATGTTTTATTACATGCATCATTGATGCATACCATATTGCTATATGCTTATTTATTACCTAAATATGCATTTCGATTATATTTCCCTATCTCTTATTGATTATATTCTGCATAATTAGTATATTCAAATATACTAACGCATACTCTATGCCTACATGATGATGCTATATAGGAACCAGAGCACCACTTGATCATCCTCCTCCTCCACATGGTTAGTACGATTTCTCTCAAAGCAAGTTGGTCAATTCTCAACTTCGAGGACACACTTCTCTTGATTTATGATATACATAAACTCTCTTTCTATAATTGTATATTTTGACTATGAGGGTGAGCCTGATTGCTTGTGTTGGCTCCCGCTAAGTTCTATATCTAGAGGTGTTGTTGGACAAGTTATGTAATGTTGATATGAGCTATGACTCTCTTGACTTTTTTGATGCTATATGATATGAAAGATGTCCCCAATCCCCATAACCCTTCTTTACTATCTGTTATTTTCATTTTATTGCTTCTGCGACCAAGGATGACTAATGATATGTTAAGAGGCTTGGTTGGGGTCCTTTTGGGTTCCAAATGCACCGTGTTATATCTAGGCACTAGGCTTGGGTCATTTCAAACATGGTATCAGAGTATGAGGTTGTTAATGGTCCTTGGCATCTAATACACCGCGTTGATTAGAGTCTTATTCATGGTTGTGTTATGCACCAATTATGCGTATGAGGCTATGAGACGTTTTAGGAAATGTTTCCCTTCTTCTTACTCTATGTTGTGCTAGGGAAGTTAAGGTAAGGTTTCCACCTCCAACGATTGTTCTTTGCTATGCTAGATTATTCCTCACACTAGAGGAAGAAGAGCCCGCACACCCGAGGGACAACCCTCTCATGGTGAGCTCCGAGATGATGTCACTTTGCTAGCTCAAGTTGTGGCTAATCAAGTCAACTAAGGGGATCAAGCCCCTCATGCTCCTACTCCGGCATCTTAGGTAAGGGACTTTATGAGGATGAACCCACCGAAATTCAATGGGTCTAAAATGGATGAGGACCCTCTAAAATTTATTGATGAGGTTTACAAGGTGTTGTCCATTATGGGTGTGAGGTCGGAAGTGAAGGCGGAGTTGGCATCTTACCAAATCAAGGGGGTGGCACAAATATGAACACTCAATGAAAGGAGGTGAAGGGGAACAACAATGTGATTCTATGGAAGAAGTTTAAGGTGGCTTTCCTCAACCGGGTCTTTGCTCTTGAACTTAGGGAGGCCAAACTGATGGAGTTTATGAATTTGAAGCAAGGGTCTTTGAGTGTGAGGGAGTATGCCATCAAGTTCGACCAACTTTCAAAATATGCTCCACACTTGGTTGCCGACCCGAGATCTGGAACGAATAAGTTTATGATGGGTGTATTCGATTTGGTGATTGAAGAGTGTCATACCACCATGTTGATAAGTGACATTGACTTGTCCCGCTTGATGACTTCTTCCAAACAAAGTGAGAGGGAGAAATTGAGGAAAAGAAGAGGTCATGAGTCCAAGAGGGCCCATTTTGATGGTAAGTTCCAAAGTCTCAAGGGTGGTTGATTTCATCGAGGAAAAAGGTTTTCTCATGCTCCCAATAGGAGGTTTACTAATGACTAGCCAAGGCCCCAAGGTAATGGTGGTGTGGGGCCTAATGATATGCATCAAAAATGTGATAAGGATCATGGTGGCCTATGCGTGACAACTACTAATGCTTACTATAGTTGTGGGGATGTCGGCCACAAGATGATGGATTACACTCGTAACCGGAACAAGGGAAAGGATGTTCATCCACAAGGCCAGGGTGCCAATTCAGTTCCTTTGGGAAGAGGATATCAACAAGGTGGTGCCCTAAGGCACAATCGATTCTATGCACTCCAAGGGAGACAAGGGGTTGATGAGTTGCCTGATGTCGTCACCAGTATGTTAAAAGTTTTTGATTTTGATGTGTATGCATTGATAGACCTAGGTGCCACTCTTTCTTTTGTTACTTCTCTTATTACCAAAAAGTTTCATGTTGAGCCCAAATTGTTGTGTGAGTCTTATGAGGTATCTATTCCTGTTGGTCCATCTATTGTTGCTAGAAATGTTTATAGTAATTGTCCCATTTATATCTTGCATAAATATTGCCTTGTGATCTTGTTGAGTTGGATATGGTTCATTTTGATGTCATTCTTGGGATTGATTGGTTGCATGCGTACTATGTCTCTTTTGATTATAGAACCCGTAGGGTAAAATTCCAATTCAAAAGTAAACCCATCTTTGAGTGGGAGAGTCATGATGTGGTGATCAAGGATAGGTTTACCTCTTGCATTAAAGCCCAAAAGTTGATCTCGAAGGGGTGTCTCTATCATCTTGTGAGGGTTAGGGATGTGAAGTCCAAAGTCCTCCCTGTAGAGTCAGTTTCAGTGGTAAATGAGTTCCAAGTCCTCCCCGTAGAGTCAATTCTGGTAGTAAATGAGTTCCTTGATGTCTTTCCTAATGATCTTCCCGATGATCCTCCCAAAAGGGAAATACTTTTTGTAAATACCTCCCCCCCGATACTCAACCCATTTCTATTCTCCCTTAATGTACGGGCCCAGAGGATTTAAAGGAGTTGAAGGAGTAATTGAGGAATTTGTTGGAGAAGGATTTTATTAGGTCAAAACAATCACCTTGGGGTGCATCGTTTTTGTTTGTGAAGAAGAAGGATAGGTATCTTAGAATGTGTATTGACAACTGGTAACTTAATAAGGTCACCATAAAAAATAAGTATCCTTTACAAAGGATTGATGATTTATTTGTGGTACTCATCATTGATGATTTTTTTATCTATTCTCATTGTGAGGAGGAGCATGTGGCTCATTTGATGGTAGTGCTATAAAGATTGAGGGAAGAGAAGTTGTATGCTAAATGTAAGATAGGTGAATTTTTGTCGAAAGAGGTTGCCTTTCTAGGTCATGAGGCATCGAGGGATGGTATTAAGGTTGATACTAAAAATATGGATGTGATTAGAAATTGGCCTAGACCATTGACCCCATAGGACATTAGAAGGTTCTTGGGCTTAGCGGGTTACTATCGAAGGTTTGTGAATGGGTTATGTTCTATTGCGTCTCCCATGACTAAGTTGACCCAAAAGAAAGCTAAGTTTGTATGGACAGATGAGTGTTAAAACACTTTCCAAACCATGAAGGCTAAGCTTGCCTCCGCTCCTATTATGTCTCTACCAAAAAGGTCAGAAGAGTTTGTTATGTATTTTGATTCCTCCTTGATTGGTTTAGGTTGTGTTTTGACGCAAAATAGTAAGGTGATAGCCTATGCTTCTAGGCAACTCAAAGTACATGAAAAGAATTATCCTTTTAATGATCTTGAATTGGCCGCCGTGGTTTTTGCTTTGAAAATTTGGTGTCATTTTTTGTATGGGGTGCATGTTGATGTGTTCACCAATCATAAGAGTCTCCATATGTGTTCACTCACAAAGATCTCAACTTGAGGCAAAGAAGGTGGTTAGAAGTTCTTAAGGATTATGATATGAGTGTGCATTATCATCCCGGTAAGGCTAATGTTATGGTGGATGCTTTGAGTAGAGTTTCTATGGGTAGACTAGCTCATGTTGATGGTGGGGGAAAAGAGGTGGCTAGGAAGATCCATCAGTTGGCTAGATTGGGGGTTAGGTTTGAAGAGGTTGATAATGATGGTGTAGTGGTTCTTGATGGTTCTATATGTTCCTTGATTGAGAAGGCGAATTCCAAACAAGATCTTGACCCCAGTTTTCTAGAGTTGAAGGCCTCGGTGAGAGATGTTAAGGTGGTGGTTTTCTCCCAAGCGGGAGATGGTGCCCTTAGGTACCAAGGTAGGTTGCATATGCCTTGTGTTGGTGACGTGAGAGAGAAGATTCTTGATGAGGCTGGTAATTCTTCTTATTCTATTCACCCTGGTTCTACCAAGATGTATAGAGATTTGAGGGATGAGTTTTAGTGGGACGGTATGAAGAAAGATATTGCCAAATTTGTATCCCGGTTGCCATAGTTGCCAGTGATTCAAACTTGAACATCACAGTCTGAGTGACCTAACCCAAGATATAGAGATTCCTACTTGGAAGTAGGAGGAAATTAACATGGATTTTATGGTTGGGTTTCCTAAGACTAGAAAGGGTTTTGATTCCATTTGGGTTGTGGTTGATAGAATGACAAAGTCGGCTCATTTCCTACCGGTAAAGACTACTTGTGGGGCCGAAGACTATGCTAAATTGTATATTCATGAGTTGGTTAGATTTCATGGGGTGCCCTTGTCTATAATATTATATCATAGTGCTCAATTTACTTTATACTTTTTGAGGTGATTCCAAAGAGGTCTTGGAGCTAAGGTAAAGCATAGTACGGCCTTCCACCCTCAAATGGATGGCCAAGCCAAAAGAACTATCCAAACTCTTGAGGATATGGTTAGGGCTTGTGTTTTGGAGTTTAAGGGTAGTTGGGATGATCATCTGCTATGCATTGAGTTTGCTTGTAACAATAACTATCATTCTAGCATTGGTATGGCTCCTTTTGAGGCCCTCTACACATGTAAGATATTCTATGTAAACATGTTTTACTACAAGAATCATTCATGCATGCCATATTGCTATATGCTCATTTATTGCCTAAATATACATTTCGATTATATTTGCTTATCTCTTGTTGTATTGCATCCTACTAGTACATTCAAACATGCTAACACATGCTCTACGCCTACATAATGTTACCATGTAGGAACAGGAGCTCCAATTGATCATCCTTCTCCTCCACGTGGCTAGTATGATTTCTCTCAAAGCAAGTTGGCGAGTCCTTAACTACGAGGACATACTTCTCTTGATTTACGCTATGTATAGACTCTTTTTCCATTATGGTATGCTTTGACTATTAGGGTGATCCCGATTGCTTGTGTTGTCCCCCACTAAGTTCTATGTTTAGAGGTGTTGTTGGATAAGTTATTTAATGATGATATGAGCTATGAATCTCTTGGATCTTTTGATGATTTATGATATGAAAGATGTCTCTTAGCCCCGTATCCCCTCTTTACTATCTCTTATTATCGGCTTATTGCTTCTGTGACCA
This sequence comes from Solanum clarkiae, assembly GCA_011800125.2. Taxonomy (NCBI): domain Eukaryota; kingdom Viridiplantae; phylum Streptophyta; class Magnoliopsida; order Solanales; family Solanaceae; genus Solanum; species Solanum clarkiae. The sequence goes on along the minus strand of JAABOM020111538.1, from coordinate 36,475 downwards.
AAGATGTGCAATGATATATTAAGAGGCTTGCTTGGGGCCCCTTCTGGTTCTCCACGTGACGTGTCACATCTAAGCGCTAGGCTTGGGTCATGATAAAGTGTTCGATGAAATGTCAAGTCAAGAATTCTTAAGTTATTTGCATATTTGACAAGTCAAGTGACTTCATGATGAATATGGGCTATCATATATGTTATGAATTCATGAAATTATCTATGACTATGCAAGTATCAAGTTAAACCCAATTTTAAGAATTTTATCTCTTGTGAGTCACCCGTATTAAAGCAAGGGTTTATCTAGGATTATGATCTACTCTCATGTTTCAAGTGAGGCTCACCATTAGAAGTCAAGAATGTTTATGAGCTACTCAAGTCATATTCTTACAAGCTATTTGTGTTATGATTAAACTACAATTATTTCAAGTATTCCTTGGGATTAGACTTAGCACCGATTGATTGGATGTCCACATAGACTATCTTCAATGGTCCATACTCCTTTCCTTAAACTATGTGTCAACATAAGGTTATGTTATACGTTTGCTATACTATTCGATCCATTAGTGCACTTTATCATGAAATCTATCCCGAAATGGGACGAGTTCCCATAAAGGGGTTTGCTTTTCTAAAATGGGACAGGCTCTTGTAAGGTGAGATATGGTTTACCATGGTAAGTAGACCACCTCTTTACCGATGAGGGGTAATCATCAGAATTCTAAGTTGTAGCTCGCTTGGTCTTATTCTTTGTCGGTTGAGGTCTCTTACCACATATGTATCACGTTCTATGCAAGTTGAATGATTTATAAACATGTTTTACTTTAAACATTGATCACGCATGCCATATTGAGATTATGCTTATCTATTGCCTATTATTATATATTTTGACTATGTTGGCTTATGTTTTGTTGCATTGTATTTTATATACTTAGTACATTCAAATATACTAACGCATACTTTATGCCTACATGATATCACTATGTAGGGACCGGAGCCCCTCTTGATTATCCTTCACGTGGCTAGTAAGATTATTCGAAGATAAGCTTGGTGAGTTCTCAAGTTTGGGGGCACTATCTACTTTCTCTTGCTATTTCTAAGACTTATTTATATTGAACTTTTGACGTTATGAGGGTGAACCCAGAAAGTGTCTTTGCCCCTACTTCATTCCAAGTTTAGAGGTGTATGTTGGATATTATGATGTTATTGTTCTATGAGCTTGACTCTTATGCTAGGTTTATATTCAAAGACTTTCCTTAGCCTCACTTCCCATTTTATATATCTCTTGTTGTTGTTACTTTGCTTCCGTGACCAAGGATGTCTAATTGATATGGAAAGAGGCTTGTTTGGGTCCCTTCGAGTTTCTATTCGTCGTGTCATGTTTAGGCCCTGTGCTTGGGTCGAGACAAACTTAGCAAAAAAAAGAGCCAATATGTTGCCTTCCCTTAGAGTGTGTTTCAAAAGGATAGGGACTTATACCCAGTAACATTACCAAAATATCCCTAGATGAAAGAACGCTTGCATAACGCATCTTCCCAAATCTTTTTGGCAAATTCAAGGCTGGAATCATGATCAGCATGAACAATTGTGTGGAAAAAGTGGCTTGGTTGAATTTTAGAGCAACCGGACCAAAAGATAATTTTTCTGGAGAAAGATGCAATTCCAAAAAAGTGTGTGACACATCTACGTCATGGACGTATCATGGATATTAACTTAATTGTGGTTCTATTATTTTCTACGGGATCAAAACATCAATTGGAAAACTTTCAGTGAAAAATGTACTGTGAAGGGCCAAGTTCGTGACGCGGACTAGGTCCTTGACAATTCAAAATTTTCAATCTCCTTTAAGGGGCATTCGAGATATTTTCTACCCATCTTAAACTTAAGACATAACTAATACAAGTCGTATTTGACTTTAAAAGGTTTTTTAATCCCATTCCTAAGTCTTTTAAGCGTTCTAATAAAAGACTAGGGCCAAGAAGATGCGAAAAGAAGGTAGAGATTCAAACGTTTAGAGCAAGAACCTATGCAAATTGATTATCAAACTTTGTTCCAAGTATGTAAGGCTACCTAAAGTGTTGGACTGAGTTCATCCACTTTCCCTTTTGTTCACATGATTTGAATTTGAGTGTACGACTTGATTGATGAAATCCCCTAATCCTAATCTTTGAGTTATGTTCATTTATGACTGAATTTTTATGCATATATAATAAAAAAATTGATGAGTTGAATGCTGATTTCATTAAGTTGGAATACTTATTCATGCAAACATTATGAATCTTAAATCATAATAATCTATGCTATCCTTATTGTATTGACTGAATTGAGATCATAATTGTGAATGTATGAGTTGAGTAACGTAAGTATGAGGAGCATATCACTTGTATATGTATATAATGAACATCTCACATGCTTTTATGTGATGAGCATTATTGATCGGAGTCTAAATGAATGGTTGGGTTTGAGTCTTAAATGATTAATGAGTCCCAGTATCATGTATGATTGATGGTCCTAATTGGTTGATTTGTTAAGTGAGTTGATGGAGTTTGATTGGAGTAAATATAAAGAGGAGACTGAGTTGATTGATATGAGCATATTAAGTCACTAGGAGAAGTATGTGCACCGTTATGGGTACGAGTAAATATAACTCAAATCCACAAACTATACTACCAATATAGCATAGGTGTTATGCCTCCTATGTCCCAAAAAAGATGGACATTTATTTTGGATCCAGATTTCTTTGATCATCCTTTGCCTTGGCAAGTATTGGATGGCTAAGGCAATGATAGTTCAAATGTTATATCATCACCTGCTTATATGTTAAGGTTCTCAGTTAGAGAAACTCCCAAATTATACATAACTTATTTAATTGAGTTACATGCTAGAGTTTCTTTTAGGAGCATTGTTTACTATACAAATGTTCCATCCTTTGCTGAGTTGAGTCATGGATTGTTGAGTTAATTTTGTTGATTTTTTCTAAACCTGACTTGTTTCCTTATCCATCTTACATACCAGTATATTCAATATAGTGACGTCCATTGTTGTTTCCATTGTTGTTTGCATTGTTGATGGTCCATTTACAAGTGATAAAAGATTTCAGTAAGTGCACTATTGAAGTCCAGAAACTTGTTTCTAAATTTGGTGAGCCCTGAGGAGCCTTTTTCTTTCATTTTGAGGTAGCCTGGGACTTGTCTTGGCACCTCCTTGATTGTATAGAGGATTCATAGACATTGACTAGAGATAGGTGATCATTATTTATCTTTCAAATTTTGTTCATTGGAAACTATTATTGAAAGATACTTATTTATCTAAACTGGTCGCTTTTCTTGAGCATTCTTCCGTTATTGAGTATGATGTGATGATGAGGCCAGGTGGTTCGCTTGGGGAATTAGAAATGGTTTTTCAAGTGTCAGCCAGTCCAACTGTACCCTTCCTGGGTATGACAAACTTGATATAAGAGCACAATGTTCAAGAGTCCTAGGAAGTCTAAGAAACACCCTTCATGTGCTTCGAAAGGCCTTATCTTTGTGATTTTCATATATCTCAAATTTCATGCGTGATTTAAAAAATTTGACTTCATATTCTCGATTGAGGGTAAAATTTGAGTGGGAAATGGGTATAACCTAGATTTTAGAAGACCCGTAATGAATAATAATTTTCGCTAATTTTTCAATATCCAGTGTTTGTCCGTGCCCAGACCACGATGCGCCTGTGGCACGAATTAGTGTAATTTGTGATCCACGCCTGGTCCGCATTATGCCTGGGGCATGAACCAGTGTAAAATTTTTCCTAGTTTTCTCATTTGGTCTAAGGGCATTGGGATAATAGCCCCATGCCCATTTAAACGTGAAATCTTTCATACTTAGCCATTTTTCAACTCTATAACTAACAAAACCCTCTCTAAAACCTCTCCAAGACTTTTATCAAATCTCTCATTCAAATTCAAGGATTTAAAGCTAAATTTTTGAACTCAAGAACCTATCTCAAGCTTAGTGTCTTGTTCAAGTTAATTTCAAGAAATACAAGGCTTAAGGTATGTGGGTCTTCATCTATGGGTCCTCTCACCCATGGAGCCCAACCTTCTCTATTTATAGAAATTACATGATTTTAAGTTATATTACCTATGGTATCCTTTATTAGGAAATATTGACATAAACTATGTTGGGATTTTATGAAGTATTGATTGATTATGCATGAATATCTATTTCAAGCTTATTCCATGAATTGATTTTGTCTATTGATACTACGCATGATTTGAGCTAAGAAACCATGAACTATTATGAGATTTTATGATGGATTTCAAGGTACCCTAAATGAGGGTTTTACTACAATATTGGTGGGTTACTTTGCATTGAGTTTACTCATCTTGTTTTACTCTTGAATTGCATGATTTTGTAAAAGTATCATGAATCAACCATGTTTTTGATAAAATTACATGACAAGAATTCTCATATTGTTGATAAACTCTTACATGATTTATAAGTCAAGTGACTTCATGATGATAAAGGGCTTTCAAGCATATATTCAATTCATGAAAAATATCTATGATGTTACAAGTATCAAGTTGAGCCTTATTTAAAGATTCTTTCCTCTTGTGAGTCATTCATATTAAAGCAAGGGTTCATGTATGATTATGATCCACTTTCATGTTCAAATTAGGATCACTAGTAGAGGTCTAACATGTTTATGAGCTACTCATTTCAAGTTAGCATGTCTCTTACAAGTTATTCATGTTATCATGTTTGGTTTGCTTTGGTAAGTAAACCACACTTCGCTGGAGGGTGTCATGCCCGGTCACCCATGCCAAGGGGGTGTCATGCCTTAGAGTCCAAGTTATAGCTGATTCATCCATGTATGTTGAGGCCTCTTCTCACATATGTATAATATCTTATGCAATTTGAATGTTTTACAAGTATGTTTTATTACAAACATTGATCATGCACGTCATATTGAGATTATATATGTCCATTGCTTATGGTTATGCAATTTTAATATATTGGCTTATGCTTTGTTGCATTTTACCCCACATACTTAGTACATTCAAACATACTAACGCATACTCTATGCCTACGTAATATTACCATGTAGGGACTGGAGCTCCTTTTGATTATCCTCTTCTACGTGAGTAGCTCGGTACTTGGAAGAAAGCTTTGGTGAGTCCTCAACTCCAAGGACGATATCTAAGCTACTCTTACTATGTTGAGACTTCTTTATATTGAAAACTCGTTATCATGAGGGTGATCCCGAGAAGTGTCTTGGCCCCCACTCCACTATAAGTTAGAGGTATTGTTGGATATTATGTTTGTATATGCTATGAGCTTGACTCTTTTTATGTTTTTATGATTATCAAAAACTTCCCTTAGTCCCACTTTCCCTTTTCATTAATTGACTCTTATTATTGCTTAATATTGCTTCCGCAATCAAGGACGTGTGCATGTTATAATCAAGAGACTTGTTTGGGTTATCTTCGAACTTCTCATTCATCATGTCACGTTTAGGACCTAGGCTTGGTTCGTGGCAAGCTTGGTATCAGAGCTTTAGATTATTAATGGTCCTCAAAAATCCAACACCGCATCGATTAGAGTCTTATAATGGTTATGAAGCGTGCCACAACTATGAATTGGAGGCTATGAGACGTTTTAGGAAATGTTCTACTTCTTCATGGTCTATATCGTGCTTTAGATATAAGGATAAGGTTTTTTCCCCTAAAGAATGCTCTTTGCTCTTCTAGATCATGCCGCTAACAAGAGGAAGTCTAAGGAGAGCCCGTACACTCGAGGAGCAACCAGCCCATCCCGCTCCTCAAGCTCCTCAAGATGGAGGGGTAGCCAAAGATGAGTTCCGAGATTCCATCATAATTTTGGACCATGGCCCCTCATGGTCCTACTCCAGCCTCAAGGGTGAGGGATTTCACAAGAATGAACGCTCTGGAGTTTCATGGATCTAAGGCGGAGGAAGATCTCCAAGAGTTCATTGATGAGGTGTATAAGTTGTTATCTATCATTTGGGTAAAATTAGAGTAGAAAGCTGAATTAGCGGCCTACTAACTCAAATGTATGGCCCATATTTGGTATACTCAATGGAAATTGGAGAGGAGAATCGATATTCCTATTAGCAGGATTTCGAAGTCGCCTTCCCCAACCGGTTCTTCCCTATCGAGTTAAGAGATGCTAAGATGATGGACTTTATGAATCTCAATCAAGGTTCCATGAGTGTGAGGAAGTATGCCCTCAAGTTCAACAAGTTTTTCAAGTATGCTCCACATTTGGTTGCCGACCCTAGAGCTAGACTGAACAAGTTTGTGTCGGGTGTGTCTGACTTGGTAAATGAAGAGTGTCATACTGAAATGCTTATAAGTGATATTTATTTATTTCGGCTCACGATATATGCCGAACAACTTGAAGGAGAAAAGCTTAGAAAGAGGAGAAGTGGGGTATCCAAGAGATCTTGGTTTGAGGGTGTCTTTGAAGGTTCTAAGGCTGGCCAGTTTCATCATGGCCACAAGTTCCAAGGCTAAGGGTCTTCCAATGCTCCTAACAAAAGATTTGCTAATGATGGGGTGTCTAACCCAAGATTCTAAGGTGGCAATGATGGGATGACTCATCCTAAGTGCCAAAAGTTTGGGACAAACCATGGTGTTCCATGTTTGAAAAATTCTAATGCTTGCTTTGGTTGTGGTGAGATTTGTCACAAGGTTATCGATTGCCCTCATGCTCAAAACAAGAGTAGAGATGGTCATCCTCAATGCCAAGGTGCTAATGCGGGTAAAAGGTCAAATGAAGGCCAACAAGGGTGTGCTCCATGGCAAAATAGGTTCTATGCTCTCGAAGGAAGGGAATGAGTGGATGAGGTTATCGAAGTTGTTATTGGTATGTTAAAGGTTTTTGATTATGAGTTCTATGCATTGACAGATTCTGGTGCCTCTCTTTCTTTCATTACTCTTTTTGTTGCCAATAATCTTCATGTGAGTCCCGAATTGTTATGTGAACCTTATGAAGTATCTACCCCCGTTGGTGAGTCCATTATTGCTAAAAGAGTCTATGGGGATTGTCCCATGTCCATATTCCATAAAGTCTTGCCTTCTGATTTTGTTGAACTTGATATGGTGGGTTTTGATATTATTCTTGGGATGGATTGGTTACATACATATCATTCTTCCATTGATTGTAAGACCCGTAAAGTTAGATTCCAATTCCCTAATGAACACATCCTTGAGTGGAAAAGTTGTAATGTGGTGGTCAAGGGTAGATTCATTTCTTGTCTTAAAGATCGAAAATTGATTTCTAAGGATTATATTTATCACCTTCTAAGGGTTTGGGATGTTGAGTCTAAAGTAATTTCTATTGACTGGGTTCCGGTGGTCAATGAGTTTCTTGATATCTTTCTTGATGAGTTTCTCGGTGTTTCTTCGAAAATGGAAATAGACTTTTGCATAGACCTCCTTCCCGATACACAACCCATTTTCATTCCCCTTACCATATGGCGTCAGCAGAGTTGAAGGAGTTGAAGGATCAATTGAGGAATTTATTAGAGAAGGGTTTTGTAAGGACTAGAAACTCACCTTAGTGTGCACTGGTGTTGTTTGTAAGGAAAAATGATGGATCCCTTTAAATGTGCATTGAGTACTGACAAGTTAATAGGGTTACTATAAGTACCAAGTACCCTTTACCAAGGATCGATGATCTATTTGATCAACTACAAGGGGCTAGTCACTTCTCTAAGATTGATCTTCGGTCCGGATACAACCAATTGAGAGTGAGGGAGTGTGATATTCCCAAGATGACTTTTTGGACTAGGTATGGGCATTTTGAATTTGTGGTAGTGTCTTTTGGATTGACTGATGCACTGACTATATTTATGGATCTCGTGAATAGGTTCTTTAAACCCTAACTTGATATGTTTGTGGTGGTCATTAGTGATGATATATTAATTTGTTCCCAGAGTGAAGAAGAACATATGAATCATTTAAGGGTAGTGTTACAAATCTTGAGGGATAAGAAGATGTATGCTAAATATGAAAAAGTACGAATTTTTGTTGAAAGAGGTTTCTTTTTTAGGGCATGTGGTGTCAGGTGATGACACTAAGGTGGATCCTATGAAGATGAAGGTGATAAGAAATTGGCCTAGGCCCTTAACTCCGATGGATATTAGGAGTTTCTTGGGTTTGGTAGGTTACTACCAGAGGTTTGTGAATGGTTTCTCTTCTATTACTTCCCTTATGACAAAGTTGACCCAAAAGAAGGCAAAATTTATTTTGACCAATGAATGTGAAAAGAGTTTTCAAAATTTGAAAGACAAGCTTATCTCTGCTCCTATTTTGGCTTTACCGGAAGGGTTAGAAGGGTTTGTGTTTTCTTGTGATGCCTCAAGGATTATTTTGTGGTCTGTTTGATGCAAAGTGACGAGGTTGTATCATATGCCTCTAGGAAACTTAAGGTCCATGAACGAAATTGTCCTACCCAGGATCTTGAATTGGCGGCCGTGGTGTTTACTTTGAAAATTTGGTGTCATTTATTTCTATGGGGTTTATATTGATGTGTTTATCGACCAAAAGAGTCTCCAATATGTGTTCGCACAAAAAGATCTTAACTTGAGACAAAGGAGGTGGTTAGAACACCTTAAGATTATGACACGAGTGTGCACTACCATCCCCACAAAGCTAATGTGTGGCTGATGCTCTAAGTAGAATGTCCATGGGTAGTTTAGCTCATATTAATGTTTATGACAAGGAGGTGGCTAGAGAAGTTCATCGGTTATCTAGGTTGGGGATTAGGTTGAAGGAAGTTGAAAATGGTGGTGTAGTAGTGGTTGATCATTCCAAATCTTATTTGATTTACAAAGTCAATTCAAAACAAGACCTTGACCCGACCTAGCCAGAGTTGAAGGGTTTGGTGAAGGATGGTAAAGTAGAGGTTTTCTCCTAAGGGGGAGATTGAAACACCCAAAAAAAAGGTCCCAAAAATGTGCTTTGAAAATGCCCATAATCATAATTTCCATTTATCTCAAAATCTATATGTGATATTGAAAATCCGACTTCATATTCTCGATCAGGGAGAAAAATTGAGTGGGAGATAGGTATAACCTGAACTTTAGAAGACCCGTAGTAAAAAATGATTTTCGCAAAATTTTCGAAAACAGAGAGGGTCCGCAATAGCTCTGCAACATGGACCTGTCGTGGAGAAGTGTAGTAACTTCCTTAATTTTCCTGTTTCGAACAAAGGCATTGGGTCTATGGCTCTATGCCCATTTACATGTGAAATATCCCATACTTATCCATTTTTCAACTCTATATCTCTCAAAACACTCTCAAAACCCTCTCTAATACTTAACCAAATATTTCATCCAAATTCAAGTATCTTAAGCTTAATTTCAAATCTCAAGAACACTGTTCAAGAATTAAGTCTCCTTCAAGTCTACATCAAGGAATCCCCAAATTTAGTATGTGGGTTTCATTCATTGGGTCCTTTCACTCATGGAGCCCAATCCTACTTTTTACGAAAATTGCATGTTTTCAAGTTGTATTATTTATGGGTATCTTTTATTATATAATATGAGCATGATTTATGTTGGGGTTTTTATCAAGTATTGTTGATTACTCATGAATATCCATTTTAAGCTTCCACTATGAATTAATCTTTGTCTATTGAGACTATACATGATTCAAGCTATGAAATCTATGAACTATTGTGAAGTTTTGATATGATTTACAAGTTATCCATGATGGGGTTTTACCACGATGATTGTGGGCCGATTAATATGACTTTAAGCTGCATTGATTTACCAATTTGATGATTCATACTATTGCATTTTGCATGATTTGAACATGTACTCATATGTGTCCACCAAGTGTTTGATAAAATGTCTTGAAAAGCATTCTCAAGTTATTGATGATCTATTACATGATTTATAAGTCAAGTGACTTCATAATGATTAAGCGCTTGCATATATGCATTGCATTCATGTAAAGTACCTATGTAATTGCAAGTGAATTGTTGGGCTCCTATGTTTTGTTATGTTCTTGGGAAAATGTGAAGTCCTTCATCATACTTGAATGTGATGGTTTGATGAGCTAATTTCATGACTCATACCGAAAAGATTATATCATAAGGTATGAACATCTTATAAGGCCTACCAAAAGGGTCATGTCGTAAGGTAGAATAACTCATGGCTCATACCAAAAATATTATATCATAAGGTAAGAACATCGTATAACACCTACCAAAAAGGCAATGTCGTATGATATAATTCATGGCTCCTGCCAAAAAGACTACATCATAAGGTAAGGACACTCTATAATACTACCGAAAATGCCACATCGTAGGGTGGAAAAATTCATGGCTCCTACCTAAAAGATTATATCGTAAAGTAGGGGACATCTTACGCTACCTATCAAAGAGACTATGTCATAAGGTAGGGCTATTGGCAACACTCTCTGAAAAGGTTACTCCATAAGGTGAGTGGGTGGCTATTTGTCCTATCTCATGCATCTTGTGTAAAGTTCAACATATATATTCCATATTGAGTTTATTTTCCTTTATAATGATTAAGCTCTTGTTATTATGACATATAACTCTCATTGTGTTGCAGCCCACATACTTAGTATATTAAAATGAGCTAACACATACTCTATGGCTACATGATATTACCATGTAGGGACTTGATCACCTTTTTATCATCATCCACATGGCTAGTTTTTTGTTTTGAAGTTAAGCTTTGGTGATTCCTCAAGTCCGAGGACACTATGTATGTTACTCTTGCCATCTACTATTTCTTTATGTTGAACACTTGATACTATGAGGATGAGCCCGGAAAATGTCTTGGCCATCGCTCCACTCCATGTTGGAGGTGTTGCTCAATATTAAGATGTAATTACACTATGAGCATGACTCTTGAAATGTTTTATGACTATCAAAGACTTCCCTTAGTCCCTTTTCCTTTATTTATATATCTTGTTATTGTTATTTTGCTTCCATGACCAAGGATGTGTAATTGATATGCTAAGAGGCTTGTTTGGGGTTCCTTCAGGTTCCCCATTCGCCATGTCACATCTAGACCTTAGGCTTGGGTCATGACAAAATTAGTATCAGAGCACTAGGTTGTTAATAGTCCTCAGAATCCAGCATACCACATCAATAAGAGTCTTATTCATGATTTTGCAGCACGCCACAACTATGAATGGGAGGCTATGAGGCATTTTAAGAAATGCTTCACTTTTACATAGTCTATATCGTGCTTTAGATGTGAGTGTAAGGATTTTCCCCTAACGAATGCTCTTTCTCTACTAGATCATGCCGCTTCAAAGAGTAAGACCAAGGAGGTCCTGCATACTCGAGGAGGGTCCGATCCACCAAGCCCATCTACGGGAAAGGGCCACTCAAGTCAAGTTCCAAAATATCATCAATATGTTGGCACATGCATCAACCAACCACATTCACCAAGGGGTCCAAGCCCCTTATGCTTCCACTCTAGCTTCTAGGGTGAGGGATGGGCGATGCTTGGTTACAATTTTGAATCCATTATTATATGTTTGCTCTAGTTTTTGTAAACACTTACTCGAGATCTCACTTATCTGATTCCATTGTGGAAGACACAATTTTTTATTTAGAATGAACCCACTGAAGTTCCATGGATCCAAGATGGATGAGGATCCCCAAGAGTTCATAGATGAGGTGTACAAGCTGCTATCCATCATGGGAGTCATTCAGAGAAGAAGATGGAACTAGCTGCATATCAAATAAAAGGTGTGGCTTAAATTTTGTTTGTTCAATGGAAGATGGGGAGGGGAAATCATGATGCTATTCCTTGGGAGGAGTTCAAGGCTGCCTTCCTCAATCGGTTCTTCCCGATTGAGTTGAGAGATGGTAAATGATGGAGTTCATGAATCTTAATCAAGGTTCCATAAGTGTGAGGGAGTACGCCCTCAAGTTTAACAAGCTCTCCAAGTATGCCCCACAATTGGTTGCCGAATCTAGATCAAGGATGAAGAAGTTTGTGTTGGGGTTTTCTGACTTTGTATATGAAAAGTGTCGTACCACAATGCTTATAAGTGATATGGATATGTCTTGGCTCATGACCTATGCTAAACAACCTGAGCAGAGAAGGTCAGGAAGAACAGAAGTGGGGAGTCCAAGAGGGCTCGGTTTGAGGGTGGCCAATTTTTAGAAGGTCTAGAGTTTCAAGGCCAAGGATCTTCTCCTGCTCCAAACAAGAGGCCACACCTAACCCAAGGCCCCAAGAAGGTGATGATGGGGTGACCTATCCTAGATGCCCAAAATGTGGGAGGGAACATGCTGGAACATGTTGGAGGAACACGGGTGCATGCTTTAGGTATGGCAGGGTGGGCCACAACATTTCGTATTGTTCACATGCTCAAAACAAAGGTAGAGGTTATCATGTCGATCAAGGGGCTCAAGGTGGCCAACAAGGGGATGCTCCATGACGTAATCGATTTTATGGTCTTCAAGGGAGGCAAAGAGGGGATGAGGTGGCCGATCTTGTTATCGGTATGTTAATGACTTTTGACTTTGATGTGTATGCATTGATAGATTCGAGTACCGCTATTTCCTTCATTATTCCTTTTGGTTGCTAATAAGCTTTATGCGAGTCCTAAATTACTACGTGAACCTTCTAGGTGTTTACCCTCATTGGTGAGTCTATTTTTGCTAGAAAAAGTCTATAGGTTTGTCCCACGTCGTTATTGCATAAAGTCTTGTCTAGTGATTTTTGTTGAACTTGTCGTGGTGGATCTTGAGGTCTTTTTTCCTCGGAGTGGATTTTTACATGCATGTCATGCTTCAATTTATTGTAGAGCTCGTATCGTTGGATTCCAATTTCTTAATGAGTCCGTACTTGAGTAGGAAAATTGTAAAGTAGTAGTTATGGATAGATCCATTTCTTGTCTTAAGGCCTAAATTGATCTCTAAGAGTTGTGTTTACCTTCTCGTAAGGGTTAGGGATGTTTAGTCTAAAATTCTTCCTATTGAGTCAGCTCAGGTAGTCAATGAGTTTCTTGATATCCTTCTGATATTTTGAATTTGTGGTGATGTCTTTTGCTTGACCAATGCCCTGGCTAGGTTTCTGGATCTCATGAATAGGGTCTTTAAACCCTACCTTGTTATGTGTGTGGTAGTTGTGGATGGTATATTTATTTATTCTCGGAATGAAAAAGAGGTTGTGGTCATTTGAGGGTGATGTTGCAAATCTTGAGGGATGAGAGGTTGTTGTTAAATATGATAAGTGTGAATTTTGGGTAACAAAAAGATATTTAGAGGAATATATCGGTTGGCTAGGTAGGGAATAAGGTTGGATGAAGTTGAGAATGGTAATGCAGTGGTTTTGATGGTTCAAAATCTTCTTGGTTGAAGAGGCCATGATAAGACCTTGGCCCTGTGTTGCTAGAGTTGAATGCTTTGGTAGATGATAGTGAAGTGGATGTTTTCTCTCAAGGGGGTGATGGTGCCTTTTGGTACTAAGGTAGGCTTTGTGTGCTTGTGTTGATGATTGGGTTCACTTGGAAGTCCCAACCATTAATGGTATGATCCGATTTGGAAAGAAAAGGGATTGAGCCTAAGGTTTGTGGGTCCTTATAGAGTGTTGAGGAGAATTTGTAAGGTTGCCTATGAATTGGAATTGCCTAGGGAAATGGATATGGTTAATCTAGGATTTCACGTATCTATGTTGAGGAGATGTGTTGGTGACCCAAGTGCTGTAGAACTCTTTGAGATTGTTGGTGTTATGGAGGATGAGTTGACCTATAAGGAGGTCCCGGTGGAGATATTGGATGGACATGTGAAAAGGTTGAGAAATAAAGATGTAGTACCTATCAAAGTTCTTTGGAAGAATCATCAAGTCAAAAGCGTCACTTGGGAAGCCGGAGCGGACATGAAGAGGAAATATCCCTACTCTTTTACTCTATTCAAGCTTAAGATAGTAAACAAAGTCCCTTCTATGATTCCAAGCCTTAAGTTTCAGCCCTTATATCATGTAGCATGCATTCATGTTTATGGTAACAAGTTTATTGTGATTTATGACATTCATGTTGAGATTTTTGAAAATGATGTTTAAATATAATTGTTGCATTCATGCCAGGCTGAAATCTTCATGATTACTTCTCTTATGTACGTTTCTTTGATATTCGGGATGAATGTTCCCAAGGGGGAGATATTGAAACGCCTCAAAAGATGCCCCAAAATGTGCTTCAGAAATGTCCATAATCATAATTTCCTATATCTCAAAATCCGTACGTGATATAAAAAATCTCACTTCATATTCCTTATCGGGGACAAAATTAAGCGGGAAATGGGTATAACTCAGATTTTATAAGACCCGTAGCAAAAAATGATTTTTGCAAAATTTTCAAAAATAGAGAGGGTCTGTGATAGCTCCGCGATGTGGACCTGTCGCGAAGCAGTGTTATCACTTCCGTAATTTTTCCTGTATCTGCCTAAGGAACTGGGTTCACGAACCCATGCCAATTTACACGTAAAATATCCCATATTTATCCATTTTCCAACTCTATATCACTCAAAGCACTCTCAAAACCCTCTCTAACACTTAACTAAATACTTCATCCAAATTCAATGTGTCTCAATCTTAATTCTGGATCTAAAGAACTCTATTCAAGCTTCAAGTCTCCTTCAAGTCTACATAAAGGCATCCCGAAATTTAGGTATGTGGGCTTCATCCATTGGGTCCTTTCACCCATGAAGCCCAATCCTCCTTTTTATGAAATTTGCATGTTTTCAAGTTGTACAACTTATGGGCATCTTTTATTGTGAAATATGAACATGATTTATGTTGACGTTTTTATCAAGTTTTGTTGATTAGTCATGAATATCTATTCTAAGATTACACTGTGAATTAATCTTTGACTATTGAGATTATACATGATTCAAGTTGTGAAATCTATGAACTATTGTGAAGTTTTGATATGATTTACAAGTTACCCATGATGGGGTTTTACCATGATGATTTTTCGCTTATTTATATGACTTTAATATATATTGATTTCACTATTTCATGATCCATACTCTTGCATTTAGCATAATTTGAGCATGTACTCATAGTTCCCACCAAGTAATTGATGATTTATTACATAATTTATAAGTCAATTGACTTCATAATGATTAAGGGCTTGCATGTATGGATTGTAATTCATGTAAAGTACCTATGGCATTGCAAGGGAATTATTAGGATCCTATCTTTTGTTATGTTCTTAGGAAAATGTGAAGTCCTTTCTTGATACTTGAATGTGATGGTTTGATGAGTTAATTTTATGACTCCTACCGAAAAGTTGATATCGTAAGGTATGGTCATCTTATAAGACGTACCGAAAAGGCCATGCTGTAAGGTAGAATAACTCATGGCTCCTACCGAAAAGATTATATCGTAAAATAAGGATATCTTATAATACCTACCGAAAAGGCCATGCCGTAAGGTATAATTCATGGCTCCTATGGCAAAGATTATATCGTAAGGTAAAGATACTTGATAATACTATGGAAAAGGCCGTACCATAAGGTAGAACAATTCACGGCTCCTACCTAAAAGATTATAACATAAAGTAGGGGATGTTTTATACTGTCTATCCAAATGACTATGTCGTAAGGTAGGGGTATTGGTAACACTCTCCAAAAAGGTTATATCGTAAGGTGAGTGGTGCCTTTTTGGCCGATCCCATGCATTTTTTGTAAAGTTCGAAATATATATTCCATATTGAGTTTATGTTCCTTGATTATGATTAAGCATCTTTTTTATTATGACATATGACTCTCATTGCATTGCATCCCACATACTTAGTACATTCAAATGTACTAACGCATACTCTATGCCCACATGATTTTAACATATAGGGATCGGAGCACCTTTTGATCATCATCCACATAGCTAATTTGGTGTTTTGAACTTAATCTTTGGTGAGTGCTCATGTCCGAGGACGCTATCTATGTTACTCTTGCCATTTTCTATTTCTTTATGTTGAACACTTGATACTTTGAGGGTGAGCTCAAAAAATGTCTTGGCCCTCACTCCATTCCGTGTTAGAGGTGTTGTTGGATATTAAGATGTTATTATGCTATGACTGTGACTCTTGAAATTTTTTATGACTATCAAAGACTTCTCTTAGTCCCTTTCCCTTATTCATATCTCCTGTTATTGTTATTTTTCTTTCGCGACCAAGGATGAGTACTTTATATACTAAGAGGCTTGTGTGGGGTTCCTTCGGGTTCCCTATTTACTGTGCCACGTCTAGGACCTAGGCATTGGTCACGACAGATATAGTGCCCTTAGGTACCAAGGAAGGTTGTGTCTGCAAATATTGATGACTTGAGGGAGTTGATTTTGAAATATACTCATAATTTATCCTATGCTGTTCACCTCGGTTCTACAAAGATGTATAGAGACTTGAGAGAGGTTTATTGGTGGGGGTGGCATGAAGTGGGATATTGCAAGGTTTGTAACCAATTGTCACAATTGCCAACAAGTGAAAGCTGAACATCAAAGGTCGGGTGGCCTTGCCCAAGACATAGAAATTCTTACTTGGAAGTGGGAAGAGATCAACATGGATTTTGTGGTTGGATTGCATAAGACTAGGAAACACTTTGATTCTATTTGTGTTATTATTGATAGGATGAGAAGGTCGACTCACTATCTACCGATCAAAATGATGTATGCTGCCAAAGATTATGCCAAGTTGTATATTCATAAGTTGGTTAGATTGCATAGGGTACCCTATTCTATCATTTCAGATCTTGATCCTCAATTCACTTCTCTTTTTTGGGGATCTTTCCATAAGAGTCTTGGTGCTAAGGTTAAGCTTAGCATGACTATTCATCCTCAAACGAATGGCCATGCTGAAAGAAATATCCCAGCTCTTGAGTATATGCTTAGTGCTTGTGTTTTGAAGTTTAACGGTAATTGGAATGAACATCTCCCACTTATTAAGTTTGCTTATAACAATAGCTACCATGCTAGTATTGGTATGGCTCCTTTTGAAGCTCTATATTGTAGGCATTGTAGACCCCTGGTTGGGTGGTTTGACATAGGGAGATGGCCTGGTTAGGCCCATATTTGGTCATGGAAGCTTTGGAGGAGGTGAGGTTGATAAGGTAGAGATTGAAGATGGCTCAAAGTAGGCAAAGGTCTTATTCCGATATGAGGAAGAAAGACCTTGAGTTTAATGTTGATGATTGGGTTTGCTTGAAAGTCTCACCCATGAAGGGTGTGGTCCAGTTTGGCAAGAAAGGAAAATTGAGCGCAAGGTATATGGGACCTTATAGAATTTTGAGGACAGTTGGTAAGGTTTCATATGTATTGGAATTGCCTATAGAGATGAATATGATTCATCCGAACTTCTATGTATCTATGTTGAAGAGATGTGTTGGTGACCCAAGTGCCATAGTGCCCTTAGAGGTTGTAGGTGTTGTGGAAGATAAATTTGACCTATGAGGAGGCCCCGATGGAAATATTTGATAGACAAGTAAAAAGGTTGAGAAACAAAGATATAGAATCCGTCAAGGTCCTTTGGAGGAATCAACAAGTTGAAAGTGCCATATGGGAAGCCGAGCAGATATTAAAAAGAGATATCCATATCTCTTCCATTATATTCAAGCTAAAGGTAATGAATTAAGTCTCATCTATGATTTCAAGTCTTAAATTTCAGCCCTCATGTCATTTTTGCATGCGTTCATGTTCATGGTAACAAGTTTATTATGATTTTTGACATTCATGTTGAGAGTTTTGTTTTAAAAAGTGATGTTTAAATGCAATTCTTACATTCATGTCGGACTAAAATCTTCATGATGAATTCTCTTACACATATTTCTTTGACATTCGGTGATGAATGTTCCTAGGGGGGAGATATTGAAACACCCCTTATTTGCTTTGGAAGGCCCCATAATCGTAATTTCCATATATCTCAAAATCTTTGCACTATTTTGAAAACCCAAATTCATATTGTCGATCAGGGGGCAAAATTTAGTGGGAAATGGGTATAACCCAAATTTTATAAGATCCGTCATGAATTATAATTTTTGCTAATTTTTCAATTTCAAGTGTTTATCCATGCCCAGGTTGTGACGCACCTGGGCCATGGACTAGTGTAATTTGTGATCCGCGTTTAGTTCGCATCACGCCTGGGGTATGAATCAGTGTAAAATTTTCCATAGTTTTCTCATTTCATGTGAGGGCATTGGAGTAATAGCCCCTTGCCCATTTAAATGTGAAATCTTCCATAGTTAGCCATTTTTCAACTCAAAACCCTCTCTAAAACCTCTCTAAGACTTTGTCAAATCTTTCATTCAAATTCAAGGATTTCAAGCTAAATTTGGAACTCAAGCGCCCATCTCAAGCTTCAAATCATTCAAGTTCATTTCATGAAATATAAGGTTTAAGGTATGTGGGTCTTCATCCATGGGTCCTTTAACCCATGGAGCCCAACCTTTTCTTTTTATGAAAATTGTATGATTTCAAGATATATTACCTATGGGTATCCTTTATTAGGAAATATGAACATAAACTATGTTAGGTTTTTATGAAATATTGATTGATTATGCATGAATATCTATTTCAAGCTTATTCCATGAATTAATTTTGTCTATTGAGACTATGGATGATTCGAGCTATTAAACCATGAACTATTATCACCTTTTCTGATGGATTTCAAGGTGCCCTAAATAAGGGTTTTACTATAATATTTGTGGGTTGATTTGCATTGAGTTTACTCATCTTGTTTTACTCTTGAATTGCATGATTTTGAACAAGTATCATGAACCCACCATGTGTTTGATAAAATTACGTGACAAGAATTCTCAAATTGTTGATAAACTATTACGTGATTTACAAGTCAAGATGACTTCATGATGATAAAGGGCTTTCAAACATGTATTGAATTCATGAAAAAAACCCTATGATTTTACAAGTATCAAGTTGAACCCTATTCCAAGATTTTTACCTCTTGTGAGCCATTCATGTTAAAGCAAGTGTTCATGTATGATTATGATCTACTCTCATGTTGAAGTTAGGGTCACTAGTAGAGGTCCAACATGTCTATGAGCTACTTACGTCAAGTTATGATGTCTCTTACAAAATATTCATGTTGTGATTAAAGTATGATTATTTCAAGTATTTTATGGGATTAGACATAGCACCGATTGAGGCTTAAGGTGGGGGCTCAACTCAAAGGGTCCTTATATAAAGTCTTTAGTATCTAAACTATGTGCCACCATAGGATTTTGAATATTACCCTTTCTAAACTAGTGGATCAATCTAGTTCATGTTATCATGTTTGGTTTGCCTTAGCAAGTAAACCACACTTCGCCAGAGGGTGTCATACCCGGTCACCTGTACCAAGGGGTTTCATACCTTGGAGTCCAAGTTGTAGCTACTTGGTCTATGTTGGTTGAGGTTTCTTCCCACATATGTATAATATCTTATGCAAGTTGAATATTTTATTATAAGCATTGATCATACACGTCATGTTGAGATTATATATGTCCAATTCTTGTGGTTATGCATTTTGAATATATAGGTTTATTTCTTGTGCATTGCACCTCATATACTTAGTACATTAAAACATGCTAACACGTACTCTATGCCTACATGATATTCACGTAGGGACCAGAGCTCCTTTCGATTATCCTCTTCCACGTGGCTAACTTGAAACATCGAAGAAAGCTTTGGTGATTACTCAACTCTGAGAACAATATCTAACTTACTCTTGCTATGTTGAGACTTCTTTATGTTGAACACTCGTTATCATGAGGGTGAGCATGGGAAGTGTATTGGCCCCCACTCCATTCTAAGTTAGAGGTGTGGTTGGATACTGTGTTTTGTATATGCTATGAGCTTGACACCTTTTACGTTTTTATGATTATCAAATACTTCCCTTAGTCTCGCTTCTATTTTGATTAATTGACTCTTGTTATTGCTTAATTTTGCTTTTGCAACCAAAGATGTGTGCATGTTACAATCAAGAGGCTTATTTGGGTTGTCTTCGGACTTCTCATTTGTCGTGTTACGTCTAGGCCCTAGGTTAGAGTTGTGATAGTCTATGAATCCATGTCTAATATATTCTTATTTATAGGTGTGTTGTATATCACACTTTATAAGCAAGAGACTATAGGACATTAGGAACGGTTACCTATAAGGACCTGGACTTTGTACGACCTTAATGGAGCATGGAAATTTGGTTCCAGAAAAGTTTTGGACCAAGGTGATGCTCCATGAGAATTCTCCGGGTCCGTGTGAGGTCACACGACCCGTGTGGAGCCTCCATGGAGTGGCCCTTTGCCTTCGGAGGATGTTTGGTCCTTAAATGTGGTGTTTTAGGTTAAGGCACACCACACTTGAACTCCTCACGGTCCGTGTGGCACTACACGGACGGTGTGGTGGGCCGTGTGGTGGCCTTCACTTGAAATCTCACAATTTTGGGACCAAGTATAGTCATATGGTCAAGTTCATAGCTCATGTGGCGTGTTACGGACCGTGTGGCCACTCGTAAGGCTTCCAGAGTAAACTTATTCTAAGTATGGAATCATCGTCTCGTAACTTGATCATGGAAATTTTCTAAGGAGAGGGGTATGGGTCGTGGCACGGCCCCGTGTGGCCTCCCGTGAAGGTGACTTCATTGAAAAATTCTATGTGTAGGATCTTCAATCTCAACCTAAGTTCACTTTCAAGCCCTTAATTCAAGTTTATTTATGTTGTTTAAGGCCATCACGGGTCTCCTACATCAAGCCAAGTTTGTTTAAGTTTTTCACAAGTACTGACAGAAGGGACAACTTTAAATGGTCATATCTCTTAGTGAAAAATGAACTTCATGGCCGATGACCTATCATATTGGATCTCTTGGAATTAGCTTTTCAACATATCTGCTTTCACCTCAATCCGAGTTCGGAGCAAGAAGTTATGCTCCATTTTCATAGAAATTGTCTGGGCTAGACGGGGTGCCTTCACGGACCGCAAAGAGCTTCATGACCCGTGAAGATAGCCATGAGAATTTTCGAGTAAAATTTAAAGGGGAATTTTTTAGGTGTTTTTGATATTTTAACCCATCTCCAGCTTTTTAAACCTTTAAACCCAAACGTGTATTGAATGGATTTGAAATAACTATTGCATCTTTTGAAACTATGTATATATATAAGTATTCTTGTAGGATGATGACCTAGCACAGATGGATTGAGGGTTTCCTCCCTTTTCTTGAACTATGTGCCTAACATAGGTTATGAGAACCTTATCTGAAATGGGATGTGTTCCCGTAAGGAAGGTTGCTTTATACAAAATGGGTGTTGTTCTCATAAGGTGAAGTATAATATGATATGATATTATGTAGAAATCCTATCAGAAATAGGATGTGTTCCTGTAAGAAAGATTTCTTTATATGAAATAGGTGTTGTTCCCCTAAGATGAAGTATAGTTTACCTTTGGCAAATAGACCACCTCTTTAACGGTGTGGGGTTTTCAATGGAATTCCAAGTAATAGCTCGCTTGGTCATACTCATGTTGGTTGAGGTCAAATCCCCACTATATATGAGCATTTTGCATTTCATGCATCATGGACTTCATGGCATATTGTATACTACTTTTCTTTGGATGTGTGATTCTTTCTATATTATGTGCTCTTTCATCTAACATCGAAGTGCAAGTTTAGGTAAGTCATATGCATAGCATGCGCACATACTTAGTATATACAAATGCACTAACGCATACTTTTGCCTACATGATCTAACCATGTAGGGATTAGAGATTACCTCTATCCACCGTTTGATGTTAGATCAGATTTGAGACATTTGTTGTTATGAGTCCTATCTTCCAAGGATAATCCACCATTCTTCTACCTATTTTGCTTCCGTTTGTGTTATTTACTTTGAGGGTGAACCCAGACAAGTCTTGGTCCCCGTCCTATCTTATGACTAGAGGCATTGTTGGACATCTTGTAGACTCTTGTACATTTATATGCTAAGTGTTGTATTCAGGAATTTTGATTATGCATATGGCTATCAATTGGATATCGTTATGTGGGTTGATTATGAGTATTATGATATGATTATGTGTATTGTGTGAAAGACCCTAAGTCCGGAATTGCACCTATCGAGTGAGTCATACTTACCTGCCCCTTAGTCTTTATGTGTTATGTTCTATGTGAATTCATGTTACTCAATCTCCCTATGATATCCCCATAGCATGAGCCCTACTTTCCCATCCCTTAGAACTATGTGTTCACTATTTGTATATTCTTTTGACCCGATGATGTGAATATGGATACTTAAAGGCTTGTTTTGGGACTCTCGAGTTCCCATTCACCATGTCACTCCTAGAACCTAGGTCTGGGTCGTGACATTACCCTTCTTTAGTATTTTGAGTTTGGTCGATAGAGTTTGACTGTATTAAAGTATCTATTCGATTCGTGCATTACATGTTTGCAGAACATGCCTCCTAAGTGTACCACCAGGCAAATAGATACTCCAACCTTTTAAAATGAGAATCTCTCACCAGAGGTCCCTACTTTGATGGAGACAAGAGGCCATCGACCTGCATGAGCCACTGGGATTCCACAGGTACCTGCTGCTTCACCTGTGCCCACAATAGAAGCTGATTTCAAAGGAGCTATCACCATGCTCACTCAGTTGGTTGCCGGCCAAAGTGGGAATCGGAGTTCACAGCCTCTTATTCCAGTTCCCTAGAGCCAGCTGTTGCAACTAGACTAAGGAATTTCTTGAGCATGAACCCACTAGTATTAATGGGGTCAAAGGTTGAGGAAGACCCATATAACTTCATTGATAAGATATGGAAGGTTCTGAATGCAATGTCTGTGACTGAGACTGAGGGAGTTAAACTTGCTTCCTATCAGCTTAAGGATGTGGTGAACATTTCGTATAAGTAGTGGGAAGAGGTTCGAGGTAGGGATATAAGTGAGATGAATTTAAGATTGTCTTTCTTGATCACTTCTTTCCTCAAAAGATGAGGGAGGCCAAGATTGAAGAGTATGAGAACGTTAATTAAGAAGGGTTGACAGTTAAAGAGTAAAGTTTGAAGTTCATACAACTGTCCAAGTATGCTTCGGAGATGGTCCAGGACATGAGTGCCAGAATGAGAAAGTTTATATCTGGCTTAGGTAAACATGTGAATAAGGAACGCAAAGTAACTATGTTGATACCAAGCATGGACATCTCTAGACTCATGGTGTATGCCCAACAACATGAGGAGGAAAAGAGGAGGGACAAAGAAGAGAATTTGAGTAAGAAGGCTAAGTCAGAAGGGCATGAGCCTAGCCAATCTAAGCATAATAAGTGAGACAAGTCCTACTTTCAGAAAAGACCTCCATGTTCCTACGATGTTTAGCGAGTGCAACGTCTTCAATAATAGGTATGATCAGAAGTCCTAAGGTCAGCAAAACCTCAAGACAGAGTCCCAAGTCATAGGCTAGTGTGACCCTGGGTTGGACAGGAAAGCCACCTGTGGAGGATGTGGAAGGATGTATCTGGAAGAGTTTAGAGAGGGACAAAATGGTCGCTATAAGTATGACCGAATGGGTCACTTTCAGAAGGAGTGTCCGATGTGGTGTAATAAGGCCAAACCTTCTACTATGACACCATCAACCAAGGGCAATCAAAAAGGTGCTGCACTACAGAAAGGCAGTAAAACAAACCATTTGTATGGGATACATAATCGACAGGCCCAAGAGGTTGAACTAGATATTGTGACTCACATGTTTCGAGGCTTTACTTTTGAATGTTATGTTTTCTTGACCCGGGTGTGACTCTATCAATTTTGATACCATATATGGATGATAGATTTGGGATTCTTTCTGAATGTTTGGTTGAACCTTTTTTTGCTTTAGTTTATTCTAGTCGAAAAAGTTTATAAAGGTAGTAACATCCATCCATCATAGGGATACCCTTGCTGAATTGATAGAGTTGGAGATGGTTGATTTCGATGTGATCCTTGGCATAAATAAACTTCACGCTTGCTATGCCTCCATTGATTATAGGACCCGAACTATTAAGTTTCAATTCCCAAATGTACTAGTCCTAGAGTGGAAAAAAATTTGGTTGCACCTAAGGGTAAGTTTATTTCCTACCTTAGGGCCAGAAAGATAATTTCTAAGGGATGTGTCTATCACCTCATGTGAGTTAAGTCTGATGATGTTTAACCTCCTACCCTTGAGTTAGTGCCGATAGTTAATGAATTTCCTAAAGTGTTTCTTATGGATTTGCTTAGAGTCCCTCCTGATAGGAAGACTAATTTCGAGATTGATGTTCTCCCTAATACTCAAACTATCTCTACTCCACCTTATAGGATGGCCCCTGGTAAGTAGAAAGAGTTAAGAAAGCAATTGAAAGATTTGCTAGAGAAGGGCTTTATTAGGTTATGTTTCTCCTTGGGTGCTCCGATTGTATTCATGCGAAAGAAAGATGGGTCTCTCAGAATGTGTATTGACTATCCCCAATTCAATAAAGTAATAGTTAGGAATAAGTATCCCTCCTAAGCATAAATTATTTATTTCACCAGCACTAGGGCACTGCTGTTGTCTTTAAGATAGACTTGAGACCAGGCTATCACCAGTTGAAAGTGAGAGAATATGACACCCCAAATATGGTTTTTTGAACTTGATATGGTCATTTTGACTTTTTGGTGATGTACTTTGGGTTGACAAATGAACCTACAACCTTCATAGACCTGATGAATAAAGTATTCAGACAGTACCATGATATGTTTGTGATTGTGCTTATCGATGACATTTTAATGTGTCCTAAAGATGAGGAGGAGCATGCAAATCACCTTAGAATCGCTTTACAGACTCTCAAGGAAAATGAGCAATATGAAAATTTTCAAAGTGTGAATATTTATTCAAGTCTATGGCTTTTTCTAGGCCATATTGTCTCGGGCGAAGACATTCGAGTGGATAATCTAAACATTGAGCCAGTTAAGAATTGGCCTAGACCAACATATCCAATTTACATAAGGTGCTTCTTGAGTTTGGCAGGTTACTACCACAGATTTGATGACGGGTTTTCTTCTATATCCTTTCCATTGACTAGACTGACTGAGAAAAAGGTCATATTTCAATCTGATGAATTTAGAAGAGCTTCCAAGAGTTGAAAACAAGGTTGACTACTACTAATGAGACCAATGATTACAAGTCAGGCTATTATAGTTTGATTCACGATGTGACACTAAAACGAAATTTAAAGTTAAATTTACCTGGCAGAAATACAAAATTGACTCTGAACCTGGCTTAATTAATTGGGTTGGTTCTGGCTTCCCAAAGATCAATGGATATTTAAGGATAGGCAAGCATGATATGAATAATATGTTTAATTCTTTCTCCCTCAAGGTCAAGTGGGTGAAAGACAATGATGTTCTATACAAATTTTTCCCAGAAAGGGGGATGTTTGGGTTTTGTACAAACATTCGTTTTCTGAATGGAATGAGCTAACTTCGCATAATATGATCCACGACAATGATATTATGGAAAATACTCAACCAAATCACAATATAACTTTTCAAGCTCAAATATTTAGCCGAGATGTTGGAAGATTTTGTCCAGTTATTGGTCAAACATTCTAATTGCTTTAGATAGAACTCCCAGAAAGGTAAGGAAGTCTAATCACCCTGTCAAAGTTTTCCAGAAACATTCACACAGTGTTTCTATTGATGAAAATGTCTCTTATCAAGCATTTGATGATCTTTCTGAAGTCCTAGCGACGGTAAAATTTGAGGACACAAAGTAAAAGGACAAAACCATATGATAATGTGACGACCCACGCCTAGGGCCTAGACGTGACACGGTAAATGGGGAAACCGAAGGGATTCCAAACAAGTCTCTTAGCATATCAATCACATATTCTTGGTCGTGGAAGCAAAATAAACAACAACAAGAGATATAAAACAAGGGAAGCAGGACGAAGGGAAGTCTTTGATAATCATAAGAGCATAAAAGAGTCAAGCTCATAGCATAAATACTTAATAATATCCAAGAACACCTCTAAAATGAAATGGAGTGGGGGCCAAGACACTTTGCGGGATCAGCCCCACAGAAACCAGTGTTAAACACAAAGAAATATCAAATAGCTAGAGTAGCATAGATAGTGTCCTCAGACTTGAAGATTCACCAAGGCTTATCTTCTGAAGTGCCGAACTAGCCAAGCGGAAGATGATCAAAAGGTGATTCGGTCCCAACATGGTAATATCATGTAAGCAAAGAGTTTGCATTTGTACGTTTGAATATACGAAGTATGTAGGATGCAATGAAACAAGACATAAGCCAATTAGTCAAAATACATAGTAATAAGCAATAGATAAGTGAAATTTCAATATGGCATGCATAGTGATGCTTGAAGTAAAATATGCTTTCAAATCATTCAACTTGAATAGAACATAATACATATGTGGAAAGAGATCCTAACTGATAAAAGTAAGACCCAGCAAGCTACAAATTGGAATCCCAATGATTGCCCCTCATCAGTAAAGAGGGGGTCTATTTACCATGGTAAATCATACTTCACCTTACGGGAGCCCGTCCCATTTCGGAAAAGTAACCCCCCTTACAGAAATTCATCCCATTTTGAGTTAGATTTCATGATAAAGTGCATTAAATGGATCCGCTAGTATAGCATGGCTAATATATAATCCTATGTTGGCACATAGTTTGATGAATGGAGTGTGAATCCTTGGAGATAGTCCACGCGAGCATCCTATCCATCGGTGCTAAGTCTAATCTCATGGAATACTTCAAATAATTATACTTTAATCATAAAATGAATAGCTTGTAATAACATGACTTGAGTAGCTCATAAACATGTTTCACCTCTAATGATGAGCCTAACTTGAAACATGAGAGTAGATCATAATCATACATGAACCCTTGCTTTAACATGAATGGCTCACAAGAGGTAAAAATTTCGAAAATAGGGCTAAACTTGATACTTGCAACATCATAGATACTTTTCATAAATTCATCACACACTTGAAAGCCCTTAGTCAAGATGTAGTCACTTGACTTGTAAATCATGAAATAGATCATCAATAACTTGAGAATTCTTGACTTGACATTTTATCATACACTTAGTGGGTTCATGATACTAGTTCAAAATCATGCAATTTGAGAGTGAAATAAGATAAGAAAATTTAATGCAAATCAACCCACCAATATGTAGTAAAACCCATGTAGGGTAACTTGAAATCCATCATCAAATCTCATAACAGATCATAGTTTCAAAGCTCAAAACATGAATAGTCTCAATAGATATAATCAAATCATGGTATAAATTTGAAATAGATAGTCATGCATAATCGATCAATACTTCTTAAAAACCCAACATAATTCATGCTCATATTTCATAATAAAAGATACCCAAAGATGGTACAACTTGAAAACATGCAATTTTCATAAAAAGGAAGATTGGGCTCCATGGATAAAAGGACCCAATGGATGAAACCCACATACCTCAAACTTGGGTTTTCTTGAGATGAGATTCAAGAGACCTTGGACCTTGAAGAGAATCCTTGAGTTCCAAAGTTATGCTTCGAACGCTTGAAATTTGAATCAGATATTTGGTTAAGTCTTGGATAGGTTTTTGTGAGGGTTTTGAGTGTATAAAGTTGACAAATGGCTAAGTATGGGTGTTTCACACATAAGTGGGCATGGGGCCATAACCACAATGTTCTTGTCCAACATAACAAAATTGTGGAAAAACTTGTATTGGTCTGCATCTGGTCTATGATGTGGATCCATTGCAGAGGAAGAAATAACATTGATCCACACCCAATCTGTGTCGCGTCCTGGTCTTGGATGCACACTATTTTATGAAAATTAGTGAAAATTATTTCTTGCTTCAGGTCTGCTAAAATCCAGGTTATACCCTTTTCCCACACAATTTTGCCTCCTGGTCTAGAATATGAAGTAAGATTTTTTATATCACGCATGAATTTTCAGCTATATGGAAATTACGATTATGGATATTTCCAAAGTACATTTTTGGGGCGTTTCAATATCTCCTCCTTGGTAACATTCATCCCCGAATGTCAAAGAAACGTGCATAAGTGAAGTAATGATGAAGATTTCAGCCCGATATGAAGGCATAAAATGTATTTTAATATTATTTTCAAAAAGCCTCAACATGAGTGTTGAAAATCACCATAAGCTTGTTACCATGAACATAAATATTTGTAAAATGACATAAGAGCTGAAACTTAAGACTTAAAATCATATAGGGGACTTAAATTAGTACCTTTGGATTGAGTAGAGTAGAAGAGATATGGATATCGCTTTTTCATGTCCGCCTCAGCTTCCGATGTGACACTTTTAATTTGTTGATTCCTCAAAAGGACCTTGACGGAAGCTACATCTTTATTCCTCAACCTCTTCACTTGCCTATCCAAAATCTCAACCTGGGACCTCCTCATAGGTCAAATTATCTTCTACAACACCCACAACATCCAACCAATCACCAACCTTAAACTCAAGATGTCTTCTCCTCACATCGGAGTAGGACTTTTGTCTACTTTGGGTTGTTTTCAATCTTTCCCTAATAACATCACCTTCTAAAAGGCTTCCATGACCAAATACGAACCTAGCAAAGCCATTTTCCCCATTTCAAACCACCCAACTGGGCATCTATAACATCTACCATATAGAGCTTAAAAAGGAGGCATACTAATGCTTGAGTGGTAGTTATTGTTATAAGCAAACTCAATGAGTGGAAGATGTTCATCCAAACTACCCTTAAACTCTAAAACACAAGACCTAAGCATATCCTCAAGAGTTTTGATAGTCCTCTTGGCTTGACCATCTGTTTGAGGATGAAAAGTCATGCTAAGCTTAACCTTGGTACTGAGACCTCTTTGAAATGACCTCCAAAAGTGAGAAGTGAATTGAGCATCACGATTCGAAATGATAGACAAGGGCACACCATGCAATCTAACCAACTTATATATATACAACTTGGCATAATCTTCGGCAACATAAGTAGTTTTGACCGGTAGGAAGTGAGCGAACTTTGTCATTCTATCCATAACAACCCAAATAGAGTCAAAATGTTTCCTAGTTTTAGGCAAACCAACCACATAATCTATGTTGATCTCTTTCCATTTCCAAGTAGTAATCTCTATATTTTTGGCTAGGCCACCCGGACTTTGATGTTCGGCTTTCACTTGTTGGCAATTGTGACATCCGAATATGAACTTGGCAATATCCCTCTTCATACCATCCCACCAATACACTTCCCTCAAGTCTCTATACATCTTTATAGAACAAGGGTGAATGGAATAGGATGAATTAAGGGCATCCTTCAGGATCAATTCTTTTAAGTCATCCACATTTGGCATACACCATCTACCTTGGTACCTAAGGACACCATCTCCGCTTTGGGAGAAAACCTCCACTTTACCATCTCTCACCAAGGCCTTCAACTCTAGCAAGGTAGGGTCAAGATCTTGTTTCGCCTTTACCTCCTCAATCAAGAACGATTTAGAACCATCAATAACCACTATGCTACCATTATCAACTTCATCCAACCTAACCCCCAATCTAGCTAATCGGTGAACCTCTCTAGCCATCTCCTTGCTACCATCATCACCTTGAGCTAGACTACCCATGGACACTCTACTTAGAGCATTGGCCATAACATTAGCTTTTCCGGGGTGATAATGTATACTTATATTATAATCTTTAATGAGCTCTAACCACCTTCTTTGTCTCAAGTTAAGATCTTTTTGGGTGAACACATATTGTAGACTCTTGTTGTCAGTAAACACATCAACATGAGTCCCATACAAGTGATGATGCAAATTTTCAAAGAAAATACCACGGCCGCCAATTCTAGATCATGGGTGAGATAATTATTCTCATGCACCTTAAGTTTCCTGGAAGTATACGCTATCACCTTACCATTTTGCATCAAAACACACCCAATTCCTGAGGCATCACAATATACAACAAATCATTCCAACATTTTTGGTAAAGACAAGATCGGAGTGGAAACATGCTTATCTTTAAAGGTTTGGAAACTTTTTTCACATTCATTGATCCACACGAATGGGTCAACTTTGTCATAGGTGAAGCAATCAAAGAGAAACCATTTTCAAACCTCCGGTAATAACCAGCTAAACTTAAGAAACTTATAATGTCCGATAAAGTCAAAGTTCTAGACCAATTTTTAATTACCTCCATCTTCTTAGCCTCCCTTAGCTCAATAAGAATGAACCAGTTGAGGAATACAACTTTGAACTCTTCTCAAGGGATAGCATCTTCATTCCCCTTCTCCAACTTCCATTGTATAAATAAAATTTGAGCCACCCCTTTGAGTTGGTAGACCACCAACTCCGCCTTTTTCTCCCAATTAATCCCCATGATTGATAGCACCTTGTACACCTCATCTATGAACTCTTGGGGATCGTCATCATTTTTTTTATTCATGGAACTCTGGTGGGTTTCTTCTAGTGAAATCCCTTACCCTAGAAGCCGAAGTGGGAGCATGAGGGGCTTCGGCCCCTTGGTTGATTTGGTTGGTCATAACATGAGACAACATTGCAATAGCATCTTAGAACTCATCTTGGCCTACCCCTCTACCTTAAGGATCTTGAGGTGCGGGAGGGGTCGGTTGCTCTTCGGGTGTATGGGCTCTTCTTAGTCTCCCTCTTGGAATCAACATAATCTAGAATAGCAAAGAACATTCCCTAGGGGAAAAAGATTTACACTTATATCTAAAGAACGATATAGACCATGAATAAGTGAAACATTTACTTAAATGCCTCACAGACTCCCATTCACAGTTATGGCATGCTTTACAACCATGAATAAGACTTTAATCCACGTGGTGCATTGGATTCCGAGGACCATTAACAACCTAATGCTCTGATACCAAGTTTGTCACGACCCAATCCTTGGGAGTAGGCATTACACAGCGAATGGGGAACTCAAAAGGACCCCAATGAAGCCTCTTAGCATATCAATAGCATATCTTTGGTCGTAGAAACAAAATAAACAAAAATAAGAGATATAAAACAAGGAAAGAGGGACTAGGAAGAGTCTTTGATATTCATAAGAGCATAAAGGAGTCAAGCTCATAGCATAAGTACATCATAAAATCCAACAACACCTCTAAAATGGAATGGAGCGGGGGCCAGGACACTTTCCGTGCTCATCCTCGTAGTAACTAGTGCTCAACATAAAGAAATAGCAAATAGCTAGAGTAGCATAGATAGTGTCCTTGGACATGAGGACTTACCAAGGCTTATCTTCTGAAGTACCGAACTAGCCACGTGGAGGATGATCAAAAGATGCTCTGATCCGTACGTGGTAATAACATATAGGATAGAGAATGTGCTAGTACATTTAAATGTACTAAGTCTATTGGATGCAATGCAACAAGACATAAGTCGATATAATCAAAATGCATAATACAAGTTAAATAGCTGAGAAACTATTTTGGATTGAAAACAAGATACATTCAACTTGCGTAGAACAAAATACATGTCTTGGAAGAGACCCTAATCAACAAAAGTAAGACCAAGAGAGCTACAACTTGGAATCCTGATGACTACCCCTCATTGGTAAAGAGGTGGTCTACTTGCCAAGATAAACGATACTTCACCTTATGGGAGCCCGTCCCATTTTAAAGAAGCAACCCCCCTTACAGAACTCATCCTATTTTGGGGTGGATTTCATGATCAAGTGAACTAAATGGATCCACTAGTGTAGCAAGGGTAAAATATAATCTTATGTTGGCAAATAGTTTGAGGAAAGGAGTGTGGACCTTTGAAGATAGTCCACGTCGATATCCAATCCATCGGTGCTAAGTCTAATCCCACAGATTACTTGAATAATCATACTTTAGTCATAACATGAACAGCTTGTAAGAATAGGACTTGAGTAGCTCATAAATATGCTTCACCTCTAATGGTGAGTCTAACTTGAAACATGAGAGTAGATCATAATCACAAATAAACTCTTGCTTTAACATGAATGGCTCACAAAAGGTAAAAATGTTGAAAATAGGGCTAAACTTCATGTTTGCAACATCGTAGATACTTTTTATGAATTCAATACATACTTGAAACCCATTAATCATTTGTAGTCACTTGACTTGTAAATCATGAAATAGATCATCAATAACTTGAGAATTCTTAACTTGATATTTTATCATACACTTGGTGGGTTCAGGATACTAGTACAAAATCATGCAATTAGAGAGTGAAATAAGGATGATAAAACCTAATGCAAATCAATGCACTAACGTGTAATAAAACTCCTATGTAGGGTACCTTAAATCCATCATCAAATCTCATAATAGATCATAGTTTCATATCTCAAAACATGCATAGTCACAACTGAGATAATCAAATCATGGTATAAGCTTAAAATAGATAGTCACATATAATCAATCAATATTTCATAAAACTCCAACATAGTTCATGCTCATAATCCATAATAAAAGATACCCATAGATGGTACAACTTGAAAACATGTAATTTTCATAAAAAGGAATATTGGGTTCCATGGGTGAAAGGACCCAATGGATGAAAACTAGATACCTCAGACTTGGATTTTTATGGGATGAGCTTGAAGAGTACTTGGAGTTTGAAGACAATCCTTGAGTTCCAAAGCTAAGCTTGAAAATGTTGAAATTTGAAGGAGATATTTGGTTAAGTCTTGGAAAGATTTTTGTGAGGATTTTAAGTGACATAGAGTTGAAAAATAGCTAAGTATGTGTGTTTTCATGCAAAAGTCGGAATGGGTCTATGACCCTAATTTCCTTGGCCGACACAGAAAAATTGAGGAAAAACTTATACTGGTCTACGTCTAGTATGCGATATAGACCCATCGCGGAGGAAGAAATAACACTGATCCCTGCCCAGTCCGCTTCATGGCCTGGTCGTGGATGCATACTATTTTACGAAAATTAGCAAAAATTAATTTTCTGTACGAGTCTTCTAAAATTCATCTTATACCCATCTGTCACTTAATTTTGCCCCCTGATCGAGAATGTGAAGTTAGATTTTTGATATCACACACGGATTTTGAGGTATATAGAAATCACGATTTTGGGCATTTTCGAAGCACATTTTTAGGGTGTTTTAGATAAATTATACGGGTAATCTGTCTAACGTTCACATGCACAGGATGATCACCTAAGTGATTATTCTGAAGAAAGGGCCTACTATATTCCAGAATTTACCCTTCCTCTGCCTTATTCTTTTGAAGGTATGGGGCCCTATTGAGCCAATTTGAAAGATCGATACAATAAAGAAAGTCACTACTCGCGAGGCCAATCTTACAATCGATCAGGAAACTCAAACTCACTTCAAGTGCAAAGTGAACTTGTCGTACCTAAGTGAAATTGGCTCACCGACTTTTCTCCCTCACGTCTTGAAGTCAATCGATAGTTCTGATAAAATTATTGTTGGTAATTGTTCAAAACTGAACATAACACACATTGGAAATCTGAAATGCTTATTAAGTTTCAAAAAAAGGTAGGAAACAAATTTTCAACAATGATTAAAGTTTTTTAATGTGATGGAGGGGGTAAATTTTCTAAAGCTGAATTTATTGCTCATCTTAAAATTTGTGAGACATATTTCATGCTTAAATTCTCATGGACGAAATGAAGTTTTAGAATGAAAACATAAAAACATTGTTGAGTATAGATGAACCCTAAATTGTAACATTGTGTGCAATCCTTGTTGAATTGATTGAATTGAGATCATGATTATGAATGTATAAGTTGAATTAGTTGAGCATAACTAAGCGTAAGGAGTATATCACTTGTACATGTATATAATGAGTATCTTACATGTTTTTATGTGATGAGCATGAGTGATTGGAGTCCAAATAACTGTTTGAGTTAGACTCTTGAATGATTGATGAGTCCCAATAGCATGAAAGATTGATGGTCCTAATTGGTTGATTTGTTGAGCGAGTTGATGGAATTTGATTAGAGTAAATGCAAAGATGAGACTGAGTTGATTGATATGAACATATTGAGTAACTAGGAGGAGTATTGAGCATTAATATGGATATGAGTAAATATTAACTCAAACTCATAAACTACGTTTCCAGCGTCGGATAAGGGCTATGACTCTTCTATCCCAAAAATATGGATATTTATTTTGGATCCGGTTTGTTTTAGGTTTAAAGTAATAAGTGGGGATTTGGAAATGAAGAATTGAAAGGAAATAAAGGTTGAAAGAATAAAAGAAATGTGGGGGTAATCAAGTAAAGGGAAATGAGGAGTCATTTCTCCTCATCTAAAAATGGAGGAAAAATATTGTCTTTATATTAGGAAACACTCACTCTAACTCTTAAAGACTCAAGTAAAGTGGACCCCCTCAAGCCGTCGTCATCATGCTCACTCGGCTCTGTCTACGGCTTCAGCATCGGCTTCGGCTTTGGCAAATGATCTGATTGATTGATAAATTTTTATGGCAAAATTTATTAATCCAATCCTAAAGTTTCCTTTTTCTGATATTTGTTTGTGAATTATTAATTAATTATTTAATTTTAAATTATTTGTTAGTTAACATAAATTAGTTAGTTTAACTATATTTTAAAATTCGCGCGTAAATTTTCTATGCATAGACACAATCATTCCCCAAAAGTACCATGCCTCTTATGAATAGATGAGTCGGTTCTGAACAGCTGGATTTGTTTGTTCCCTATTAATAGAAACTCTTCTGCATTTTTTCTATTATCAAAATTGTTCTTCTTCTGCATAAATTTTCTTACAAAATAAAATTTGAGTCTATGTGAAAGCCATTGTTGGTTCTTCTGTTCGTTGATAACTACAAGAATTTGAGGTACCGCTATTCTGTAGTTGTTAATCTATTTACCCTCGGAGGAAATAATTCATAACCTCAGGTACAGTGAGGGGATTAAATTCCTTAAGGACACACAGTGTATTATGTAGATTCATATTAGTTTACTAATTTCAATTGCTATATTGTTGTTTTTGGTTTTTATTCGTTGAATACAAAGGGACTAACAAGCTTATGGAATTTAACATCTATTTTTTCATCCTTTCTGAGAGTTGAGTATTTGTCTGTTTGTGACAGAAAGAATGACTAACTCAAATGAAGTGAATGTTGGAATGACGAATGCTACAATACTATCTACTACTTCTTTAAGTCGTTCAAATGCTGCCCCTACAATTCCACCAGCAGAAAAACCTGCAAAATAACTGGGGTTGATTTCAAAAGGTGGCAACAGAAGATGTTCTTCTACTTTATTACCCTAAGTCTACAAAAATACATTAATGAGAATTTTTCGGTATTGGCTAAAGGAACTTCGGATGATGAACGATTCTTAGTGACTGAAGCTTGGAGGTACTCAAATATTCTATATAGGAACTACATTCTGAGTGGCCTACAAGATGATATGTACAGTAACATGAAGAATTCTAAGGAACTGTGGGATGCTTTAGAAAGAAAATACAAAACAAAAGATGTCGGAATGAAAAAATTTATTGTGACAAAGTTCCTGGACAACAAAATAATAGATAGTAAACATATTGTTACCTAAGTTCAGGAGTTGCAGGTTATGATTCTTGATCTCCTTGCAGAAAGTATAAATCTTCTTAATATCTAGTTTGAGCATATTAAATTTGTTCTTAATACTCACATAATCTTTAATGTAGGATTGGTTATGAATGATGCTTTCCAAGTGGCAACCATCATTGACAAGTTACTCTAACTTTGGAAGGACTTCAAGAATTACTTGAAGCATAAACAGAAAAAGATGACTGTTAAAGATCTCATCATACTCTTGAGAATTGAATAGGACAATAAGGCGACAGAAAAGAGGTCACAAATAAACTCAACAATTGCTGGGGTAAATATTGTTGAAGAAGGACTAACTACAAAAAAGAGAAAGAAGCCATTTTAACCAAAAGGCCATCCACTGAAAAAGAGGTTCAAGGGTAATTGTCATAATAGTGGGAAGGTTCGACACAAAGCTGTTGATTACGCTCTTAAAATAAGCAAAAGAAGAAGAATCAAACAATGTGATTGAGAAGAATGAAGAAGTGGAGAACTTATGTGTCATGTTAACACAATGCAACTTGGTAGGAAACCCCAAGGAGTGGTGGCTTGATTTAGGAGCCATTTCACATATTTGTGTTGTAAAAGAAGCCTTTGCAACATATGCCCTTGCTACACTTGATGAGACAATTTACATGGGAAGTTCGTCCACAACAAAAGTTTAAGGTTATGGCAAAGTATGTTTAAAGATAACATCTGGCCAGGTGACTCTAAATAGAGTTTGTCATGTTCCAGAAATGAGGAAGAACTTAGTTTCTACTAGTCTCTTGGTCAAGAATGGACTCAAATGTGTTCTTGTTTTAGATGAAGTTATAATTAGCAAAAATGATATGTATGTAGGAAAAGACTACCTAACTGAAGGCCTTTTCAAACTAAATATAATACAACAACAACAACAACATACCCCAGTGCCTCAAAAGGCTCCCGCTCATTGCGGGGTGAGGGGGGGTCGGATG
>JAABOM020111519.1:0-24167 GCA_011800125.2 Solanum clarkiae | reverse complement strand
GACATTCATTAACTTGCTTCCTTGTCGACTCACCTATCACGACATGAAGCAAATCCTCAAGGCAAACAATATTTAAAATCATCAACACTAAATCTACTCTATGAAGCCTCTAACTAAGATGTCTAGATGGTACCATGAGAGGCATGACTACCCAACTCAAAGAAAATAAAGTAATAACTCAAGCTAGATGGAATCTAAATGGGCATCCTCTAGAAGTAGGGGAAGACTCACCAATCACCTAGATGTGATTAGATCCTCAACGATGCACCTGATAATAATCTCTAACACCTATCTCTGCATCATGAAAAGATGCAGGCCTAAATAGACGTCAGTACGTGAAATGTATGAGCATGTAAAATAGCCGAGTAAAACAAATATAGATAGAGTAATAAAACTCAAAGATGCTAAAAAAAATGTCAAATGTCTATCTAAAGCAAGAATAAAGAGTAGACAATGATTAATCAATACCAATCCAGTCCAAATCAAATCAGAGTGCTATCAGTTTAGAACCTATTTAGGAGTTTCTCTTATTTGACAACAATCACTTATGAGCCAGTGATTGTACAATAATCTCACTGATGTTGCTATAGCCTTTCAGTACTTGCCAGGGTAAAGAACGAATTGATCCATAGTGGATCCAAATCAACCAAGTCCTCTATTTTTTCAGGGATCTATCATGAGGGACATTCAAATTAACGGATTCAATCCTCTCTATGCTTGATAACGTAGTTAATGAGTTTGATTTGGGCTTACCCTCACTCATTTTGGTGCTCGATACTCCTCCCAAAACTCAATGCTGATAACACAATCATTCTCAGTTAACTAGTCTCATCTAGACATGTATCAACTCAAATCAACACATCAAATGACTCTTTGGTTTCATTTGTGTAAGGCTCAACTCTTGACTCATGAAAACTCTATCATACATCATTCTAATTCATAGCATTCGGGAAACACGAATAAAGTTAAAGCATCTATTGATTTTATAGGCTCTTTATGCTCAAATTATACTCATGCATATTCAATTAAATGCAGTTTGTAAAAATAATAAGAATTCATGCTAGGGTTCGTGTAGCATGGAAAAATCATATAATTCAAGTATTTAATTCATGAAGATAGTAACTCAAGCAAGATTACGTAGAAACACATTAGAATTTAAGAAAAACCTTGGAGAAACATGTATTCGAGACTCAACTCATTCACAACTCTATCAACTCGGGGTATGGGGTACAGGGAGGAATATAATCTATATTTTAGTTAGCCTTACATACCAAGGAATAGAAGAAATAGTCAACTTCTCAAAGAATATCTACTCGCATGCTCGAAACCCTAGCTTTCTCCCCTTCTTCGATGCTCTCTGAAGTTTCTAGGTACTTTTGAGGAGTAATATCCTTAGGGCACTGATAACGGGTCTAAAAATAGCCTAAAACATTGTGGTTTAATTAAAAAGGGTAGGAATAGACAAAATTACCCCTCAAGAAAAGCTGCTGAAGTGGACCACGAAACCCTTTTTACAACCTCTGAAATAGGTTACGAGTCGTGGTCCTCTCTTGTGGAAAGTAGATCAAAATTGTCAAGTTCTGATTCTCATTCTACATTCCACCAGGTGACTCGTAATATATTATCATTCATATTACCTCTCGTAGAATCTGGACCAAAATTATTGGTTTTTTAATCTTGTTCCATGACTTGACAGATGACTCGTGGAATATCTTACAGGCGTGTTCCCTCTTTTAAAACCTCTTCTATACTTAATCAAAAATTTTCAACTCTATAACACCTTTTACGACCTAGTCTAAGGTTATACTCCAGTCCACGGCTCGTAAACCCTCTCATAGAACCAGGACTAGTGACCTGTTTCACTTTAAAATTTCTGGGGTATTGCATTATATCCCCCTTGGGATCATTCGTCCTCGAATGAAGAGTAAGGATAGACTCGAGGCATGAATAACAATCAAGACTCCTTTCAATACTCAATCAACCAATCAAACTATCAACCAATCAGCAATCTAGACAATCGCTAGTCACACTCAAGAAATGAACAAGTTAACTCAAGTTAAGAGTAGGATATTACCTTCAACATTCTCATGGTTAGGCACGAATAGATGCGAGTATCTATCCTTCATATCCTCATCAGCTTCCCATGTAGACTCTTTAACGGATTGACTTCTCCATAACACTTTGACAGAATCAATCTTTGTAGTTCTCAACTTGCGAACATGACGATCATGAATTTGGAATAGGATATCTTCATAACTTAAAATATCTTTCACTCCAATTTTTTCACTAGGCACAACCAAGGACGGATCGTCCAAACATTTCTTGAGCACAGAAGTATGAAAGACTTGATGGATGGCCACTAACTCTAGTGGTAGCTCTGACTCATAAGCCACATTGCCCACTCTATTTATGATCTGATAAAGGCTAATGTGCCTCGAATTCAGTTTCCCTTTCTTTTCAAATCTCATTACACCCTTCATGGGTGACACTTTCGAATACACCCAATCATTGACCTCAAACTCCAAGTCTCTTCTCCTAACATCAGTGTAGGACTTCTGATGACTCTGTATAGTCCTCAATCTTTCTTTTATAACTGTCACCTTCTCCATAGCCTAGTGTACTAAGTCTGGCCCAATTAGCCCTGCTTCACTTGCCTCGAACCATCCAATTGGTGATCTAAATCTTCAACCATAGAAGGCCTCATAAGGAGCCATTTGGATGCTCGAATGAAAGTCATTGTTGTAGGCGAACTCAACTAGAGGCAAATGGTCATCCTAATTACCTTTGAAATCAATCACGCAGGCTCTCAATATATCTTCCAAGGTCTGAATTGTTCGCTCTGCTTGTCCATCAGTTTAAGGGTGAAAAGCAGTGCTAAGATTCACCTTTGAGGCCAGACCTTTCTGGAAGGACTTCAAAAATTGAGCAATGAATTGAACTTCATGGTCTGAGATAATAGAGAAGGGGAATTGATGCAATATAATGATATCCTTTATGTATAACCAGGCATAATCCTCCGCAGTGTTAGTCATCTTTACTGCCGAGAAATGAGCAGATGTTTTCATCTGATCAACTATTACCCATATCGAATCATGTTGTCTGGGAGACCTCAGTAGGCCTGTGACGAAGTCCATACTGATCATCTCGAACTTACACTCTAGAATTGTAAAGTTTTGAGCTACTCCACATGGCCTTTGATTCTCAACTTTAAATTGTTAGCAATTTGGGCACTTGGAACCGAACTCAGCAAAATCTTTCTTCATTCTACTCCACCAATAAATCTCTCTCAAGTCGTGGTATATCTTAGTTGAGCCTGGGTAAATGAAATATCTGGAATTGTGGGCCTCAGCCATGATCCTTTATCGAACATCATCAACATCTGGGACACACAATATGCCTTGGTACCTCAATACTCTATCCCCCGCTTTGGAAAAAGCCATTACTTTCTCCTTATGTACATCTTCCTTCAATTGGAGTAAGATGGGATCTTGGTCTTGATTCTTCTTTACCCCTACCCCAAGGGATGATGTAGACCCATTATGCAAGAGTATTCTACCTTCACCAGATTCATTAAGTTGGACCCTCAATCGCGCTAGTCTATGCACCTCCTTAACTAACCCCTTCTTCTCTTCTTCCATATGAGCAGTGTTCCCCATAGATAACCTGCTAAGAGCGTCAACAACCAAATTAGCTTTACCTAGATGGTAGAGATGCTCATATCATATTCTTTGAGTAGATCAAGCCATCTATTCTGCCTTAGATTAAGCTCTTCTTAGGTGAGAGCATATTATAGGCTCTTATAATCTATGAACACATCGACATGCGCTCCATATAGATAGTGGCACCATAGTATGAGAGCAAACACCAACACTGCCAATTCCAAGTCATGTGTGGGGTAATTCATCTCATGCAATTTGAGTTGCCTGGAAGCATAGGCAATAACTTTACCCTTCTGCATCAATATACATCCCAACCCTACTCTTGAGGAAACAAAATAAATAACAAACGCATCAGCTCCTTCAGGCAAGGTCAACACTGGGGCAATAGTCAACCTCATTTTCAACTCTTGGAAACTCTTCTCTCACTCGCCAGACCATTAAAACTTGACCTACTTCTGAGTCAGTCTAGTCAACGGTGTGGATATGGAAGAAACCCTTCAAGAAATTTGCGGTAGTAATTAGCCGAACCCAAAAAGCTTCTGATGTCAGTTGGAGAGCTGGGTCGAGGCCAATTCTTAGCCACCTCAATCTTTTGAGTATCCACTTGAATGTCATCACTCGAAATTATACGGCCTAAGAACGCCACCGATTTGAGCCAAATCATATTTCAAAAACTTTGCATATAACTCATTATCATTGAGCGTCTGCAAATCGATTCTGAGATGATTGGCATGTGCCTCCTCATTTGTAGAATACACTAGAATATCATCAATAAACATGATCACGAACATGTCAAGATACTATTTGAATACTCTTTTCATCAAGTCCATGAAGGTTGCGGGCGTATTAGTCAACCCAAAAAACATCACCAGGAATTCGAAGTGACCATATCGAGTTCAAAAAGCCATCTTTGGGATGTCACATTCACTCACTTTCAACTAGTGATAGCCTGATCTAAGGTGTATCTTGGAGAAAACGATAGCACCCCGAAGTTGGTCGAATAAGGCATCAATCCTTGGAAAGGGATACTTATTCTTAATGGTCACCTTATTTAACTGGCGATAATCTATACACATTTTGAGGGACCCATCTTTCTTTCAAACGAATAGGATAGGAGTGCCCCACGAAGAGATACTCGGCCTAATAAAGTTTCTTTTATAGTAAATCTTTCAGCTATTGTTTCAACTTCTTCAACTCTGCAGGAGCCATTCAATATGACGGAATAGAGATAGGCTAGGTGTCGGGAAGAATATCAATTCTGAAGTCAATCTCCCTTTCGGGAAGGACTTCAGACATACCCTCAAGGAATACCTCAGGAAACTCATTCACAATTGAAATAGACTCAAGGGTTGGAGACTCAATGTCTTTAGACTTGACTCGCACAAAATGGTAGATACATCCCTTTGAGATTAACCTTCTAGCCTTAAGGTAGGAAAAAAACTTACCCTCAGGAGCAATAGAATCACCCTTCCACTCTATGATAGGTTTATTTGGAAACTGAAATTTGACAATTCGATTTCTACAATCAATAAAGGCATAATAGGCATAAAGCCAGTCCATGTCAAGAATCACATTAAGGACAACCATCTCTAACTCAATCAAATTAGCAAGAGTATCTTTATGATGGATGGATAATACATAGTCTCTATAGACTCTTTCAGCTAGAATATACTCACTAACTGGAGTAGAAACATTAAAGGGTTTAATAAGACACTCAGGAGTTCTATCAAATCTACTAGCCACACAAGGAGACACAAATGAGAATGTGGCACGAGGATCCATCAAAACATAGCAATCAAAAGTAAGGACTCGAATCATACCTGTCACAACATCTGGCAAGTTTTCCTGATCTTGGCGACTACCATGGCATACAAACTGTTCATGGGCCCACTTATGCCAGAAGTAGCACCTTTTTTATTTTTTCTAACTAGTGGTACTGGTGCAAAAGATTGGGCCTTGTCACCCAACTTTGGACAGTCTCTCTAGAAATGAACCATTTGGCTACAGTTATAGCATGCATCACCTTGCTCATGGCACCTCCCTAAGTGCGGTTTGCCACATTTTCCGCATGGTGACTTACCTTGTGGATCGAGAGTCACATTAGCCTATGAATGAGATCCCTAAACCTTAAAATTCTGAGATTTCTGCTCATTCCAATTTTTGGGTGTCGATCTACTGGCAGACGAAGGTGATGGACCGAACCGAAACTTGCTACAATTCCCATTTCCTCTCCTCCTAACCTCATGGCGGGAGGTTTTTGCCCTTATTTCTGCTATCCTCTCTATCCTGTTACCTTTCCTAATCAGCCCACTGCACATAGACCATCAATTTGCCTATGTCCATATCATTCACTAGCATGGCTCCTCTCCCATCTTTCTTTGGCCAC
This sequence comes from Solanum clarkiae, assembly GCA_011800125.2. Classification (NCBI taxonomy): domain Eukaryota; kingdom Viridiplantae; phylum Streptophyta; class Magnoliopsida; order Solanales; family Solanaceae; genus Solanum; species Solanum clarkiae. The sequence goes on along the minus strand of JAABOM020111519.1, from coordinate 18,122 downwards.
TTGTCCAACCCATCCACATACAGGCCCATCCTTCTTCTCATGTCCGCAACCATCTCAAGAGCATAGCGGGATAGATGCATAAACTTAATACTATATTCCTTTACCATCATAGAGCCCTGCTTCAAGATTAAGGATTTTCTTACCTTGGACTCTCTCATCTCTCTCGAAAAGAAGCGCCCTAAGAAAGCTTCCTCAAACATTGTCCAAGTCAGAACTAGGGCACCCTCTCCTCAATTCTTCTTCCAATGGTCATACCATAGCCTAGACATACCTTTGAGCTAATAAGAAGCCAGCTCAACCTTATTAGCTTCGGTCACATGCATCACCTGGAATAATTTCTGTAGATCATCAATATAGTTCCCAGGATCCTCAATCGGCATAGACCCTGTGAACTCGGGTGGATTCAGCCTCAAGAATTCTCAAACTCTAGATGTGTTCTAGTCATCCTATCTACCCACTCCTTATCTAGCGATAGGTGCTATCAAAGCTTGGGCCAAGGTCTAGAGTCCTGGCAGAGTTCAGCATTCGAGATGTCAGCCTGTGGGGGCTGTTTAGGGACGGCTGGGGCTATGGGTTCATCCTGATCCTGGGGCTCAAGTTGGTTAGCATACTGTATAGTCGGTCGCCCTCTTCCTCTGACTTCTCTTCTTGGAGGCTTGCCACACTTCTAAAAATGTGTACCATACACATTAGAAGAGAAATTTCATAGAGTTTAGCTCTATCGCACGAGTCAGAATATGAAAGAAGTGTAACTATTCCTAATCTCATATAGCCTCCTACTTATGAAGTGTGGTGTATAACACACCCATAAAATAAGACTCCACTAGACACGGGTTCATAGACTCCTTAGGACACTTGAACTCTGTGCTTTGATACCAAGTTTGTCATGCCCCGAGAGGATACCCTAGATGTGGCCAACACTAGGAAACTATTGCTAGTCCCCAAGTGAACCACTTGGCCTCATCCCATTCATTCAATCAACATTTATAATATCAGCCAGAGAATAATGATGAATAAAGATGGATAATCTCAAATAAAGGCAATAATAACAAGTCAAAAAGACTAGTGTGAAAGAAATAAGTCAGACAATATCTAAAATTATCAATCCCAAATATAGTCTATAAAGCCTCTAACTAAGCAGTCTAGATGGTACCATGATGGGGCCATGGCTGCCCAACTCAAAGAAAACAAAGTACTAACTCAAGGTAGATGGAATCTAAATGGGCAACCTCCGAAAGTATGGGAGGACTCGCCAATCAACTGGATACGATTAGATCCTCAATGATGCATCTGTTGATGATCTCTAACACCTGACTCTGCATCATGAAAAGATGTAGGCCCAAATGGATGGCAGTACTTAGAATGTATGAGCACAAAAATAGTTGAGTGAAACAGATATAGATAGAGTAACAAACCCCAAAGATGCTCAATCAAAATGTCAAGTATCTACCTAAAGCAAGTATAAAGAGTATACAATGAATAATCAATACCAATCTAGTCCAAATCAAATCCAATTTAATAGAATCAAATTAGAGTCTATCATTTTGGAACTTATCTAGGAGTTTCTCTTATTCGACAATAATCACTTATGCGCCAGTGATTGTATAATAATCTCGTTGATGTTGCCACAGTTGTTCAGTACTTTCCAGGGTAAAGAAAGAATCGATCCATAGTGGATCCCAATCAACCAAGTCCTCTATTTTTCAGCGACCTATCATGAGGGACATCCGACTTAACAGTTTCGATCCTCTCCTATGCTTGGCAATGTAGTTAATAAATTCAAGTTGGGCTTACTCTCACTTATTCAGTGCTCGATACTCCTTCCAAGACTCAATGTCTATAAGCCAATCATTCTTAATCAATTAGTCTCTTTCGGGCATTTATTAACTCAAATCACCACATCAACTATCGACTCTTTAGTTACATTCATTTAAGGTTCAACTCTTGACTCATAGAGACTTTATCATACATCATCCTAACTCATAGCATTCAGGAAACAAGAATGACGTTAAAGCATATAGGTTCTTCATAGGCTCTATAGGTGCAAACCATACTCAAGCATGCTCAATTAAATGCAATTTCTAAAAATAATGAGAATTCATGCTAGGGTTCATGTGATATGGAAAAATCATGTATTTCAAGTATTTAATTCAAGAAGCTAGTAATTCATGCAAGATTATGTAGAAACACATTAGAATTTAAGAAGAACCTTGCAGTATCATGTATTGGAGACTCAACTCATTCACAACTCTATAAACTCGGGGTGTGGGTCACATGGATGAACATAATCCATGTTTTAGTTAGCCTTACATACCTGGGAATAGAAGAAATAGTCAACTTCTCAAAGAGTCTCTACTCACGTGCTTGGAACCCTAGCTTTCTCCTTTTCTTCGATACTCTCTGAAGTTTCTAGGTATTTTTTAGGAGTAATACCCTTAGGGTACTGATAAGGGGTCTAAAATAAGCCCAACACATCATGGGTTTTAATTAAATAGGAAGGAAAAAGATAAAATTACCCCTCAAGAAAAGATGCCGAAATAGGCCGCGAAACCCCTTTTATGACCCGTGAAATAGGTTACGGGTCGTGGTCCTCTCTCGTGGAAAGTAGACCAAAATTGTCAGTTTATAATTATCATTCTACGATCCATTAGACGGCTCGTAGAACATATTACAAGTCATATTACCTCTCATAGAATATGGATCAGAATTATAGGTTTCTGAATCTTGTTCTACGACTTGACAGACGACTCGTGGAACATATTACAGGTTATATCCCCTCTCGTAAACCCTCTTCTATACTTAGAAAAATCAATCAACTCTGGAACACCTTTTATGAACTGGTCTATGGGGTGTACTTGATATGCTATCAAAATACAGTACATTTAATGCTTGAAACAAGGTATTTTGCAAGTTCTTAATGCGACTTTTTATTATTTGTATAAATTTTTGTCTTGTTCTTGCAGAAAATATAAGTTGGCATGATTTTGGGAGAAGATTGCATATTTTGCTGAAGTACAAGATATACGAGTCACCCTATAAGTCGTAGCCCATGCTACAAGTCATAAGGTACCCTTGTTGCAAGAAACAGTGAGCAAAATTAAGAATCTGCAAAGTGAAGGTCAGACATACAAGGCCGCCCTACGAGTCGTAGGCCTCATTACGAATCGTATAAGTGGGGACCGTAGCAAGGAACAGTGAGCCAAAAGTTTGAACCAACAACTGTAGGCCTAGACTACGAGAAGAGCATACCATTCGTAGCCAAAGCAACAACACATAACAGTGACTCGTAGCAGTTAAGTCCAAAATGCCAACTGTTGACTACGAGACCCCGATTACGACTCGTAGGTCACCCTACGAGTTGTATCTGTGAGGAATAATTGCTGCCAGCTGTATTTTCTATTTAATTTTTAAGGTATTTTTGTAAAAAGTATAAATAGTTAATGTTAGGGTTTTAGCTAGGACTTTGAACATTTTCAGATGTCATCACTTTGAATATTCTCTTTTGAATATTTCTAGGGTTTAGTGTATATTTTCATTTTTAATTTGAAGAACCACTTTTGGGGATTGAAAAATCACATTGTACTCATTTGCCATTAATCCAAGCTTGTGGTTTTCACTTGAAGGTGCTCTTGTTCTTCATTGTTTTGGGTAAACTCTCAACTATGTCTTACATTCATTATTGTTGATTTTGCCTTAGTCATGAGTAGCTAAGCACCCACAACTTGGGGTTGTGGGAACCATAAGTAGTTGGCTTGAAATAACCTAGACTTTGTGCATTTCTTTGATTGAGGTTTTGCATGTATTGTTTATTTTCCTTCATTTGGTCATTGTTTAGTCGTGGCCAACACCAAACCCGCCTAATATCACAATCCCGACCAAGGTAGTGACGAATAAGAAAGGGAAGTAAATGACAGGATTCGATTGATGTGTTCTCATCTAATCAACCAGACCTGACTAAGGGGAGGTTGATTGGGACAATGGGTAACGGTTTATTGGCACACCATGGTTACCAACCAAGCTTCATGGTGAAATATAACCTTCACCTTCATAAGAGAGTTGGAAGAACCTAAGTTACCGTCCTGCATGCGAATTCCTAATTAGGGTTGTGTAGTCTAGGGTAATTGAGTCAACGAATCATGGGGAACACAATTCCCAAGTTGTCCCTAACTTTAAGTGTCTTCTTGCATAGATAGTGTAGTGTTTATTTTTGTTCTTAATTTTGAACCACAACCCCCCTTATTTTAGAGAATTTTAGTAATTGATGCTTGAAATAATTGATAGTGGATCTATATACTCAATCCCCGTATTCCTTGTGGATTCTACCCTAACTTTCAGTTATGTTTATTGTTGACTGCGATCGCTTTACTGTTGTAGCGTGAACATCAAAAATTATGGCGTCGCTGCCAAGGAATACGGCTAGGTTCTTGACTAGATTTCACTATTAGTTAATTCAAGTGTTAATATATAGACTCTCTTGTATTTTAATTTTATCTTTATTTTTGTTGCTTAGTTGTGTTTACAGGTTGATTAGCGCAATGACTGAACAAAATCTCTACATCACAAGTGATTTATTGGAATCCTTGCAAATATTTTCCTTTTCTATAGGCAAGAGTCTAAAGACCCTTACACCCACCTCCAACATTTTTCTTAAACACTGAGAGGGGTGTTTGGGACACGATATCTAGCTTGGGATGCATGGCTCTTCACACCTTTCCTATGACTCTTAGGGGTGAAGCTGCGGAGTGGGGGTCTATCCTCCCGCCAAATGTTTGTTCTAACTGGAGAAAAGTCCAAAGGGCTTTCCTCATAAACTTTTACAACAAACCTGACAAGCAAAAATTGGTGGATTCGATTGTTAACTTTAAGCATGTTCTAGGAGAATCTTTGGGTACAACTTGCGGTAGGTACAAAGAATGCTTGAAGAAGAAGCAAATCCATGGTCTAACAGATGATTTGATAGTGGAAAGTTTCTATCAAGCACTGAGGTTCGAACAACAACTGCAAGTTAATGCTTTATTTGGAGGAGGATGCTGGGCATTTCTGAGACAACCATTTAGTGAGGTTATTGAATACATGGGCAAATTGTCTGTCGTCACCCAATTTTACCAGCCACTTCAAAAACAACCAATGGCCTCCACTAGTGCGCCAAGGGGAACCTCAAGTGATACAAGAAAGGAGGGTGTGACCAATTGGCTCAAGCTACCACATCAACAATGTATCACTAATAAACTCTCAATGATTGAGCATATGCTTGAGCAATTTCTTACAATAATTAATGAGCAAGAAGAGGTGATGCAAGAGATAAAGTTTGATGTCATCAAGGCAAACTATAAAGTGGACCAATAACTGATGGTAATACAAAGACTTGATGACAAGGTTGAGCAAATTTCCACACAATTAGAGCTTGTGTAAAGGGACAGGAGGAAATATCTTAAGAGTGATAATGAGAACCCATTGACCCATGTTGAATTTTGAGTACTCATGATAACAAAGTAGAGCCATGACGTTAAACAAGGCACTTCTTGGGAGGCAACCCAAGTATCTTTTATGTTTTTGACTTGTTTTAAGTTCATTTTAGTTGTTTGAATTCTTAGGTAGCAGAGTGATGTTTGTTTTGATTTTCAAAACATTGAGTCAGTTGTGTTATTTTGGAAATTGGTGTATTTTAAGTTTTCGTTTGCAGGTATTAATCAAAAGCTGAAGATTTGAAGAAAATTGCAGTTAGAGCAACCTCTACGAGCAGGCCTACAAGCCATAGTGCACGCTATGATTAGTAGGAAAAGGTAAGGATTTTGAGTTAGCACACACTCTACGAGCCAGCCTTATGATTCATAGTGTTCCCTATGAGTCGTAAGTATGGTTCGTAATGCCCAGGTATGAATCCTAAATTTTTCTAAGTGTTGGATCTACTACAATTTGTAAGATTCCCTATGAGTCATAAGTGTGGTTCGTAGTGCCCAGGTATGAATCTTGAATTTTTCTAAGTGTTGGGTCTGCTATGAGACCGAGATCTATGAGTCATAGGAAGCCCTACGACTAATAGTCGGGATTTCATAGACTTGATCTGCAGAATTTTTAAAAGTCAACCCAGTTGAGTATATTAGGGATCAAACATTCATTTGACCCCTAATTTCTCTTATTTTAAATGGTTTCTTCCCCCAAACGCATCCCCTAAACCTTTTCTACTATTCTGATCATCTTCTCTGTCAATCTACGTCACATTTCGGCAAGACCTCCGGATAAAGCATCACACTAGGGTTTTGGCTTCTTCCTATTTCTCTCATTACATCTATTTGATCTTCATTTGCCCATTTGGTAAGTTTTCTTGGTTAAATTTGGCACACTCATTTTATGATCTTTGAATATTGTTGGATGAATATGTGTTTAATGATCATAGTGAGTATACCCATAAAAAAATGACTTCGTAAATATGAGAAATGGGGGTGTGGTCTATTTCAATCCCTTAGTATAGTTTTGAATGATGTAATTGCCTTTGTTGGTTAAGTGTGATAACGACATGTTGATCATATGTGTAGTACATGATTTTTGGTTAAGAAATTTTGAACTCATGTCTAGATTGGAATCTAGTTGATGTGGGTATGTTTTGAAAATGACTTATCATTTGAGATACCCATTGTATGGCTTTGTTTCGAACTCCTTTAAACCCCTACGATTATGTGTTGGTGTTGATAATTGTGAGTTTGGGGATAATTTGTTCTTGGGTATTTCTTAAATGTGATTGGGAAATGTTATTTAATTGTTTTGATTATAAGTAGATTTTTGTGGGATAAGTTTTGACTTGGGTAAACATGTTTGAGTAATGTGATTGTTTGTGTGCTTGAGATAGTGTTTAGATCTTGCTTCTATGTTGTTTATTTTTAGTTTGAATGATTTGGGATTTTGGTGGTGAAGATACAGGCACTACAGGTGCTTATTGTTTCCGGCTATGAGGCCTTCCTGTGACTCGTAGGATGTCCTACGAGTCATAGTGGCCCTTCATAGGGAGAAATAGTAATCTATTGTTCCTTATCATTTACCATACGAGACCCAACTACAAATCGTAGTGTTCACTACAAATCGTAGTGAGGGACTCGTAGGGCCTATCTTGTTTTGAATTGTATTCTGATACCTACTACGAGCCTGGGCTATGACTTGTAGGGTGCCCTACGAGTCATACCTGAGTCTCCTATTTGTGATTAGAATGATATTTTTCAGGTACGTGGCACTATGAGGCTATTATATGACTCGTAGGTCACCCTACGAATCGTACCTGTGCCTCGTATCTGCAGACCTGCAACTGGTTCAGTGCAATTTTGTTTGTGTTTCTTTTGTTGATTTTTGTTATTCCTTGTTTATTCTTTTGTATGAGTCCTGCTTGATTAAACATTATGGTGCTCATTTTGTGTTATAAGGTTGATTTTTAGGTACAATGCCTCCAAAAGATAAACACACTATCCAAGATTTCAGGAGGAAGTTGGTTGATAAGTCCTCCGAGACTGAGCAATCTGAGGGATCTGTGAAAGTCCATAGAGTTCGTATAGACCCCGAGGCAAATGTGCCTAAGACTCAGCCTGCACTGCACAGGCCCTGATAGAAGTGGATAGTCCCTCCTAGTCTGAGAAGGAGGGCGATGGTGATGGGTCTAATAGCAGTATGTCGCAGATGACTCCCTCTCACTCTGAGACTAGTTCACCGGAGGCTTCACAGACTCAGCATACTAAGGTCGATCCTTTTATCATCTCTACAAATCCCAGAAATACTAGATGGGGTATTCCAAGAATGAAAGAGATCTACAATAAGGGACTGGAGCTTAAAGGCCAAGGAAAACCCATTAGGCAATTCCATTAGGAGTCGTGGCTAAATGACTTCGGGCTGAGTAGGGTACCAGATTTAGAGGCTGAGATTGACCATCATGGGCTTAGGTGGCTAACACATATATTGGGCAAGTACGCCCCATATCTAGCTCGGGAGTTCTATGCCACCTACTATGCCGTCTCCGAGATCTTCCTAAGGGGAAGAAGGCTACTGATCAGCCGAGGTTGCGAGAAGTACTAGTCCGGGGTCAGACGGTTGACATCTCTAAGGAGACTATCAGGAGGGTTTAGTTTGGGCCAAACTACATGGTACCTCATTCCATCGCCGAGTATGATACTAAGATCGAGAAGATGTGGCGGGCGGTGAGTGAGAAGAATGTGGATTTGAAGACTAAGCTACTTAGGTGAATAGCTAGCCAGATCTGTGAGGGTGGTGACGATCCTGCGTAGGTCACAAACCACGTCTCACTGATAGTAAAGTCTCACCTATCCTTCCTGGCCAAATTTTGGTGGTCTATTGTCCGTTAGTGTATCAGACCTATATTTACGGATAACATGATCACCTTGGAGAGAGTTGTATTACCAGCCAACATTCTAGTTGGTACGAGATTGATTAAGCCCAAGTTATGGTCAGATCTACGAGACGGCGATTTGTACCCAGACCTCATTGCCTTTTCCTATCTTGTTACATAGATTGTGTAATGAGGCAGAGGTACGTGTCTCCCTCCACCTGGACCCACATGTAGAGGCTGTGCATACTATGGATCCCAGCCTGATTAAGGCTGATGAAAACCTGGTGGCTCTACAGCAAAAAGCTTCTCCTCCTATTCCAGATTCTTTTCCTTTAGAGCCACAGACTAAGAAGCTGACTCCAGCCACTACCAATTCTACTACAGTTTCTTTAGAGCCACCTCAAGCTATTGATATAGAGGCGATGCCATCCTCAGACATACCCGCACTAGCACCTTCCACTATTCAGGTTGATTCTGTAGACTATATATCCTCTTATGTCTGCCTTTGCTTTTCAAGCTTTGGTCCGCAGGTTAGCAAAGACGAAGCTCCAGCTGAGCAGATTGACGAGACAGATCAAACCATGGGTCCGTCAGATAGTCCACGACTCAGAGGAGAGGGCCAAGGCATACACTCGTGAGATTCTAGATCAGAGAGTTAATGTAGTGGATGTCAGGATTAATGCCTTCGAGGATAGGGTCCAATTGAGACTCGAGGGTGCACGACCTACTAACATGGCTGTTGTGATGGATGAGTTAGCCAAATTCAAGGATGACCTATTGAAGATGTTAGCGCTCTGATAGCTGCCCTAGAGGAGGCACCGACTGGTGATGATGTGTTTGATTTATTCGATGACCGCCCGCATGCCCACGGAAAGAGGCACCTCGAGAGTGAGTCGTGAGCTAGAAGAGACCTAGGACTATTGATAAGGTGCTAGAGAAGCAGATTACTGATGAGGTAGTTCAAGAATACTTAGCTATGGAGGCAATACGGAGGGAGCGGGTGCAGCAGATAGCACAAGGAGCCGGGAGCTCAACTACAGCTGCAGCCCAGACCACTAAGGAGGAGATTGAGGCCCAGGACCACCAAGATCAGATGGATGTCGGTTCTTAAGAACCATGTGTTTGATACTTTTGACCCCGTCCTTATTGCTACTTATGGATATTTTGTTCTCATTTTACACACTATTTTTATGTTGGTTTTTGGATACTTTTGAATGTTTTATTTTGGATGTTTGGTTCAATTATGTTTTGAATGATTGGTTTTAAATTTTTGTTTTTGTTATATGTATTTATATATATGTTTACTTTGAGGACAAAGTATTTTCTTTTGGTGGGGTGTGAGAAGTTACAGATTAGGGTGAAGTCCGAGTAACCTTGAGTGCATAACTTCCCCTATTTTTGATCCCAAGATTTTCTCACCATATTTCTTTTTCCTTGTGGATGTTTTTAATTTCTGTTGAACTAACATATTTAGGTAGTCTAGATATTTTGTAGATGTATAGTGATTACTATCTTTCGGCATATATATAATTTTGAAATGATTTATGAATGTTTTGAAAATTGGGTACCCTCAAAATTTTTGGAATTGTTTATTACTATTGCAACCTTGCATATGATTTTCCATCAATCTCGGATGGAGCCAAAGATTCACTATTTTTTGTCTTTGGGGTATGACAGAATAAAGCAAAATGGCTCTTTAAACTGTCTGCGCTTCTTTCAATTATGAAGTAACAGCTAGTTAATGCAACATTCGATGCTCATCATGGGTCATCCAGAAACAGTCGCCCTATGTTTTTAAGCATAGGGGTCAGGCTACGTACATCCGGCCCCCCTTACCCCGCAATGGGCGGGAGCCTTTGAGGCATTGGGGTAATGTTGTTGCAACCTTGCATATGATTGTTTGGCAATGTTTGTTTTGATAAAGAGGAGGCAAGTTAATTCTTGAACCATGAGCTCTGAGTCTATGTGATTATGTATGCAATGTTATATGTGTGAGAGCCTATTTTGTCATATTCATGCATTGTATACTAACTCAGAACTTTCATTGTTACTCTAAGATTGGATTGGAGATATGGTTGATTAGGAAAGGATCTTAGGTCACTATTCTTTTAGTGAGTCCACTTTTTCCTAAATGACCTACCAAATGTAGTAGTTGATCTCTTGTTCCAAATGTTTGAGCTTTGCATATACCTTTTCTTTCTTGACACCTAACTATCCTAACTTTGTTTTGTGAAATACCTTGATATTGGCCCTGGTCTATCCTTGAACATGTGAACTTTGATCGAGGCAAAAAGCCTAAGTTAAGGGTGGCTACCAAAGGTGGCCCTGGTTTAGGGAATGGATATTATGTACTTCACCTCAGACTAAAAGCCTAAGTTAAGGGTGGCTTTTGTTGGGGTAAAGTAATGAAAATGAGGTGGTTAGTGGGGAAAGAAAGAAACAAAAGAAAAATAATATGCCGGATGAGGAAAAAAAAAGTTGCCTTGGATTGAAGAGAATAGCAAAATGAGTTCCAAAATAAGGCGCATCTGAAAAAGGAGAAAGAAAGCACTTGGAAAAGCTTAAAAAGGAAGAATAAGGGAGAATTTAATGAGAATGGTTGAGGTATGGAGGTAAAAGTGTTGGAAAACCTGGTTCAAGGATAGTTTTTAGTCACTGCTTGCCTAAAATATCATACCAAAGCCCCATGAGCCCACATTACAAGCCTATTAAGTCCTAAAGTGATCCAAATCCAACTAGTCAACAGTCCGGAGTTTGAGTATAGGGGCAAGCCTATGATGTTAGTCATCATGCATGAATTTCATTTATGAGGGTGAGAATGTTTGCACAGTCCTTGAACCTTGATTGATTTTTGAGCGAAATAGAGGGCTTCTTTTCTATGAGGGCATTTGCATTGCATGATTGACATGTGACTTGTTCAATGATTGTGGATTGTTGATCTCCTTCACATGTCATAGTTGGATTGTCGTATACATCATTGTGTTTTGATTTGCTTGGTAGCTTTGCAATCAATTCTTTAGAAATGAGAGTTGGGTACCTAAATTGGAGTTAAGTGGTGTATATGTCATTAAAGTAATTGCTATATGTTTCTCATTGTCTACTTAGATTGAGTCATCGTTTGAGGACAAGTAATAGGTCTAAGTTGAGGGTGTTGATGTGTTGTCAAAATACAATATATTTGATGCTTGAAACAAGGGATTTTGCAAGTTCTTAATGTGATCTTTTATGGTTTTTATGTGTTTTTGTCTTGTTCTTGCAGAAAATACAGGTTGGCATGATTTTGGGAGAAATTTGCAAATTTTGCTGAAGAACAGGACATACGAGCCACCCTACAAGTTGTAGCCCAAGCTACAAGTCTTAAGATGCCCTCATAGTAAGAAACAGTAGCAAAATTAAGAATCTGCAAAGTGAAGGTTTGTCATACGAGTCGTAGGTTTCACTACGACTCGTATAGATGGGGATCGTAGCAAGGAAGAGTGAGCCAAAAGTATGGACCAAGAACTGCAGGTCGAGACTATGAGAAGAGCATACGAGTCATAGCTCAAGCAACGACTCATAACAGTGAGTTGTAGCAGTCAAGTCTAAAATGCCAAGTGCTGACTACGAGACCCCGATTATGACTTGTAATCTGCGAGGTATAATTGTTGCCAACTATATTTTCTATTTAATTTTTAAGGTGTTTTTATAAATATTTAATATCTGGGTTTTAGCTAAGACTTTGAACATTTTCAGATTCCATCACTTTGAATATTCTCTCTTGAATATTTCTAGGGTTTACTATAGATTTTCATTTTTAATTTAAAGACCCACTTTTGGGGATTGAAATTACATTGTATTCATTTGCCATTAATCCAAGCTTGTGGTTTTCAACTTGAAGGTGTTCTTATTTTTCATTGTTTTGGGTAAACTCTCAACTATGTCTTTTACATTCACTGTTGTTGATTCTGCCTTAGCCATGTGTAGCTAAGCACCCATAACTTGGGATTATGAGAACCATGAGTAGTTGACTTGAAATAACCCAGACTTTGTGCATTCCTTTAATTGGGGTATTGAATGTATTGTTTATTTCTCTTTATTTTGATTGTTGTTTAGTGGTAGCCAACACCAAAACCCTCCAAATATAACTATCCCGACCAAGGTAGTGACAAATAGGAAAAGGAAAGTAAATGACAGGATTCAATTGATGTGTTCTCGTCTAGTCAACCAAACCTGACTAAGGGGAGGTTGACTGGGATAATGGGTAACGGTTTATAGGCACACCATGGTTGCCGACCAAGCGCCATGGTGAAATTCGACTTTCATCTTCACAAGAGGGCTGGAAAAACCTAAGTTTTCATCCTACATGTGAATTCTTAATTAGGATTGTATAGTCTAGGGTAATTGAGTCAACGAATCATGACGAACACAATTCCCACGTTGTCCCTAAATTTGAGTGTCTTCTTGCATAGATAGTGTAGTGTTTATTTTTGTTCTTAATTTTGAACCACAACCCCCCACCCTCCCATTTTAGAGACTTTAGTAATCGAAGATTAAATAATTGATAGGGGATCTATATGGTCAAGCCTCGTATTTCCTACGGATTCGACTCTAACCTTCGATTAGGTTTATTGCTGACTACGATCGCTTTACTGTTGGAGCGTGAATATAGTACTCCAGTCTACGGCTCATAAACCCTCTTGTAGAACCAGGTCTAGTGGCCTATTTCACTTCAAAATTTCTGGGGTATTACATCATCTCTCCCTTGGGATCATTCATCATCGAATGAAGAGTAAGGATAGACTCGAGGTATGAATAACAATCAAGACTCTTTTTAATACTCAATCAACCAATCCTATTAACCAATCAACAATTTAGACAATCGCTAGTCAGACTCAAGAAATGAACAAGTCAACTCAAGTTAAGAGTAGGATATTACCTTCAACATTTTCATCATAGGCATGAATAGATGTGGCTATCTATCCTTCATATCCTCTTTAGCTCCGCATGTAGCCTCTTCAAAGAACTAACTTCTCCACAACACTTTGACAGAAGCAATCTCTTTAGTTCTCAACTTGCGAACTTGATGATCAAGAATTTGGACTGGGTCTCTTCATAACTCAAACTATCTTTGAATCTAATATTTTCAACAGGAACAACCAAGGATGGATCTCCCAAACACTTCTTCATAATAGAAATGTGAAAGACCAGAAGGATGGCTGCTAACTCTGGTGGTAGCTCTAACTCATAAGCTACATTGCCCACTCTCTTTATGATCTGCTAAGGGCCAATGTACCTCGAACTCATAAGAGATATTGAGTTGGATGATTTGGCACATTCTGATAGTTATTGAGATTTTGACTACTATAGACATTTCAAAGATGAGGAGGTTAGATGTACTATTATTAGGATGAACAGAGGAAGAGTGATTGATCCTATGAGATTCTGGTAGATTTTTTGAAGAGCACGACTAGGGATGGTTTGGAGTGGTTGAACAGGTTGTTTAATAATATTCTGAAGACTTCTAAGATGATAGATGATTGGACGAGGAGTACAATGGTTCCATTATTAAGAGCAAGGGTAACATTCAAAATTGCAATAGTTACTGGAGCATCAAGTTGCGAAGCAACACTATGAAAGTTTGGGAGAGAGTGGTGGAAGTGAGGTGAGAAGAAGAGTATCTATATCATAAAACCAATTTGGATTTATTCTGTGGTGATTGACCATTGAAGCAATTAATCTTGTTCAAAGACTAGTGGGGAAATATAGGAAAAGAAGGAGGGACCTTCACATGGTATTATTGATCTTGAGAAAGCTTGTGATAGAGTTCTGGGGGATGTCTTACGGAGGTGTCTAGACACAAAAGGTATTCCAATGATGTATATTAATGTGATAAAAGACATGTATGATGGATCCAAGACTCCGCTAAGAATGGTGGGAGGAGACTCTGAGTATTTTCTTGTCGAGATAGGACTTCATCAAGGATATGTGCTTAGCTATTTTCTTTTTTGCTTTAGTGATGGATGAGCTGGCACGGTCTATTCAAGAGGAGGTCCCTTGGTGTATGCTATGATATTGTACTAATTGATGAGACTCAGGATAAAGTTTATGATAGGTTGGAGGTTCAGAGATATACATTGGAATCCAAAGGGTTCAAATTGAGCAGGACTAAAATAAAATACTTAGAGTGAAAATTCAACGTTGCAAGGGATGAAACAAACATCAAAGTGAAGTTTGTCACTCTATCTATTCCCAAGAGAGAAAACTTTAAATATCTTGGGTCCATCTTCCAAGACAGTGGTGATATTGATGATGATATCATACATCGTATTGGAGTAGCATAGATGAAGTGTAGACTTGCCTCTAGAGTATTGTTTGATAAGAAGATACTACTTAAACTTAAAGGTAAGTTTTACAAGATGGTGGTTAGGTCGTCATTGTTATATGGGATGGAGGGTTGGTCAGTCAAAAACTCACATATTCAGAAAGTGCAAGTTGGGAGATGAGGATGCTGAGATGGATGTGTGGACATACCAGGAGTGATAAGATTAGGAATGAGACCATTCAAGAGAAGTTAAGGGTAGCCTCTGTAGCAAATAAGATGAGAAAAGCGAGACAGCGATGGTTTGGGCATGTGTAGAGAAAAAGTGTCGGAGGTGCAAGAGGTTGGATTTAGGAGTTACGCGGAGAGGTAGAGCCAGACCAAAAAAATATGGAAGGGGGGGAGGTTATTAGACAAGATATGGCGCAACTTCACATCACCAAGGACATGACTTTAGATAGAAAGGAGTGGAGGTTGTGCATTAGGGTGGAAGGTTAATAGGTTGGTAGGGGTAAGATGATGTCTAGCCCTGTGATATAGTAGGTTAATAGGATTAGTCGTGTAGTCCTGTCTTTATATATTATGTTGATTATTGTATGTCTCATATTTGTTTTTTGAATTGTATGTATTTATTATCACTTGTTTTCCTCTTTAGTCATTTCTCTTTCGTATCTAGTATCTTCTGCTTTTGGAGCCTGATATTTTTGAGCTGAGGGTCTTCCGAAAATAACCTTTCTATCTGTATGAAGCAGTGGTAAGGTCTGCATACATTTTACCTTCTCCAGACCCCACTTATGTGATTCCACTAGATATGTTGTTGTTTTACTGATTAGTCAGCCTATACGTGTTCAAATCTAAAATATCAATCTTTATGAACTAGAATGAATATTACCAAAGTTTTAACTTTTATCGGAATTTTGTCCGACTCTTGAAAAAAAAACTAGTCTAATTAGGCCTTAGTACTCAAAACATATAACTAGCACATAGATAAAATTTAATGTGCGTGATGTTTTTCAAATGAATGGGATAAAATTGGGAGGAAATAATATTTATCAATGATTTGGGTTTAACAACATTTATTTCTATCACCCTTAATTATCATAGAACCAGTGGTGTCTTCGGCATGTAAAAGTAATTTTTAAAAGTTATATTCATTCACATATGAGAAAATTAAAAAAAAAAAAAAAAAAAAAAACCTTTGTAAAGATCTTTTCTCTATATCGAACATAATCTAAGATTGACTTCAACTTGCTCATTCTCTAGGTTGTGTTCAGGACCATTTTGGTCTATACGTACCATTATCCTTGATGATAATTGTAAGGTTAAAAAAATATTTATCAAATTATTTTTTTCCTTTAAAATGATATGGCCACATGAGCTTTTTTTAATCAATCAAAACAAATCAAAATTATCCAATTATGAAAGTATTATTTTGATTGCATTCATGTATCATTATTCTTTGTTACTTACATAATTACATTTCTACAATAAATATAGTGCAAAAACATTGAATATTCTCCAATTAACTATAATAATTGCCTTTTTTGCATAATTATTTTTTACTATAAATAATTAATAATCACTTTACGTTAAGTCAAAATTAACAAGTAGCGACATTGTTATCTAATTGTGACATCCAAAAACACTAACCAGATTGGCAATTTAATTAGTTCAACATTTCCCCTTTTCTGATAGATTGTTTTAAATTGAAAGGTAAGATAATCTTATCAACATACAACATAAGGGATACTATATAATTAAAGGATGAAACATTTATTGTTAAGCATTTAGACAATATTTCGTTAATGATAAGGAAAGATGTACTTAAGCTAAATTTGAAAATTGAAATCGTATTTTCACCTTGAATTTATCTTTTTAGAAATTTGTAAGTGAAAATTAGTATTACCTTGAAAACATTTTAAATAAATCACCAATATTGAAATACTGAAGTTTAATATTTATAAATATTGTCGGTTAAGCTAATGTTTATATTAATAAGGAAAAATTACTTAAGCGGATTTGTTTTAATAAATAATTACTTATTTTAGCAATACTTTTTATTTGTTATCATTTATAACAATATATAACAATACTATGATAAATCTGCACTTGTATTAAAAGTGCATCATGCATTCAATATAAATATAATATAATTATTTAGTGAAAATAATTTTTTATTGCTATAAATGATAAATATTTTTTTAATCTAGTATATCTATGTAAGTTTCCCTATTAATAAACTAGTGGCGAAAGTCCGTACTAGCACGGGCCAATATAAATTAATTTTTAGTCTCAGTTTATATGATATCGATAGATTTTTCCTATATATTTTAGAAAATATTGTAAAATTATAATTGAAGTTGCTAAAGAAATATTATGAAGTAGATACGTCAATACGCAACTGCCTTGAAAATATTAAATTCAAAAACCACAAATTATTTTTTATTTGGCCCATTGGAAGCTGCTCAAGTAAGTAGCCAATATAAATATTTTTAGTCTTTATTTATGTGACATCGATAGATGTTTTATATATATTTCAAAAATTATTGTAAAATTATAATTGAAGCAGCTAAAAAATATTATGAAGCAGTTGAAGCAGACACGTCAAAATGAAGCTGCTTTGAAAATTTTTAATTAAAGAACCCGCAAAATATTTTTTATTGGCCCCACATATGCTCTAAATTACAATTATACTCTCAAAGTTGCTCAAGTAGGCAGCTGAAGTAGCTCAGTTGTTGCAAGAAGTTACAGCTATATCCTCAAGCTGTTCAAATAGGCACGTCAATCTGTTGTCTGCTTAAGCAGCCAATAAAAATAAAATAGTGACGATGAAGGAAATAGCTGAAGCAGCTCAACTGCTCCTTATTAGTTAAGGGGTCGTTTGGTTTGGATCCAAGTTATGATGGGATTAATTATGATGTGATAAGTTATGATGGAATAAGTTATATTGGGATTACTTATGCTGAGAGTAGTTTTTATTGTTTGTTTGGTTTGACAAATTCAAAATACAATTCACAGTATAATTTATAAGAATAAGATATGCGTTTACTAAAATACCCTTCACCTTATTTATTTTTTAATTTTCTTTGTAAGCTTTAATTATTCATTGTTAAAAATAAATTTTCATCTTATTTATCGTATGTGTATACATTTTCACGATTGTGCCATGTGTTTTTAAAATTAAACTTTTCATATTATTTAACCTAAAAATAAAACTTTCATCTTATTTAACTTAAAAAATAAAATTTACATCTTATTTAACTTAAAAATAAAACTTTTATCTTATTTAGCTTAAAAATAAACTTCCATCTTATATAGCTTAAAAATAAAAATTCCATTTAATTTTACTAAAAGTAAAAAAAAATTATTATTGAAATAGTTGACATTTTAATTGATATATAAGATATAATTTTTAAGTGAGTAATAAACTATTTAATTTAAAATATAGAACTTAGTAGTGGAGTGAACATTTTAAGAGAAATCAAAATATAAATAAAC